>SJYX01012826.1:0-28964 GCA_006410675.1 Oreotragus oreotragus | reverse complement strand
TACTTTGGCCACCTCATGCGAAGAGTTGACTCATTGGAAAAGACTCTGATGCTGGGAGGGATTGGGGGCAGGAGGAGAAGGGGACGACCGAGGATGAGATGGCTGGATGGCATCACGGACTCGATGGACGTGAGTCTGAGTGAACTCCGGGAGATGGTGATGGACAGGGAGGCCTGGCGTGCTGTGATTCATGGGGTCACAAAGAGGCGGACACGACTGAGCGACTGAACTGAACTGAACTGATTAATAGGACTGCCAAGAAAGAATAGAGTTCCTCAATGGATAACAATAGCTACCATTGCCTTGCTGGTTCAGTGTTAAAGAACCCCCCTGCCAATGCAGGAGATGCAGGTTCCATCCCTGGGTTGGGCAGATCCCCTGGAGAAGGGAATGGCCACCCACGCCAGTATTCTTGCCTGGGAAATCCCATGGACAGAGGAGCCTGGGGGGCTGCAGTCCGTGGGGGGTCACAAAAGAGTCGGACATGACTTAGAGAGTAAGCCGTAACCGCCGCTGCCTGAGCACCGACTTTACACCAGGCTCCGTGTTTCTGTTCATTATTCAACCCTCCAGTGCTCCTGTGAGCTCAGTTTAAGGGCACCCATTTTACAGAAGTCCAGTAGTGTGCTCCAAGAATTACAGTGCCCAAGATCAACTCAATCTCAGTCTCATCAATAAATATGCCCCTGGGGTAGAATGCGAAGTAGTTTCAAAGGAAGACCTGCCTTATAGGAAACCCTCCCCTCCAGGCACTTGTGTGCATATGGGGGGGAGCAATATATTTTCTTCCACTTGGATGACCCGGGATGGGGAATGCCTCTGGCATTTAATGGGCAAGTCAAAAATGCTAAACACACTACATTGGAAACACTTTGAGAAACACTGGAGCTTTCTAACCCTGGGCTCCCTACCTGTGTAGACAGTATCACCTGCATTATCATATTACCAGGAGGAGTCAGGGACTGTGATATCCAGAAGGCACCAGCTCCCGCCTTGCAGCAGACAGTCAGAGCCCCAACCTCACGCTGGGGCTCCATACCATTTCTGAGCTGGCTGGCCTCACCTCTGCCTGCCAGCATCCGTTCAATTCAGCTCAGTCGCTCAGTCATGTCCGACTCTTTGTGACCCCATGAACTGCAGCATGCCAGGCCTCCCTGTCCATCGCCAACTCCCACACCTTGCTCAAACTTACGTCCATCGAGTTGGATATACCATCCAACNGGCTGGCCTCACCTCTGCCTGCCAGCATCCGTTCAATTCAGCTCAGTCGCTCAGTCATGTCCGACTCTTTGTGACCCCATGAACTGCAGCATGCCAGGCCTCCCTGTCCATCACCAACTCCCGCAGCTTGCTCAAACTTACATCCATCGAGTTGGATATACCATCCAACCATCTCATCCTCTGTCGTCCACTTCTCCTCCCGCCTTCAATCTTTCCCAGCATCAGGGTATTTTCCAATGAATCAGCCAGCATCTGCATCTCTATTTAGGGCAAACTTGAGCCATACATCTTCAGCCAAAGGACTGGTGGGAGCTGTTGTTTAAATACCCCAGGTACCTCGCTCCTCAGAGGGAGCACTGAGGCTCGAGCTCTACCCTGTTTCCAGACTCTCCAGGACAAAGCTCCAGTTCCTTGCAGCGGTGAAGGCTTCCCTTCCCCTCTGTCCCTCTCCCCCCGCCGCTCCACCCTCAGGCTTCCCGAAATCACCTCCCAGCTAAGTCCTTGTCTCTCCTTGCTCCTCGGGAAACCCAGTCTAGGACACACGGCAAATAGTTACATGTGAGTTCCACTCCTCTGTGCCCTTGTTGGCTTGCCTGATTTTCCCGCCAAAAGCTCCCTCCGTGAGCAGGTGCCTGTCTTCCTGCGTGGGTCCCGCTCACTCTAATAATTCTGTCCTGTGAATTATGTTAGTTTTTCGCTCTGGCTCGTTAGCAACATTATTAAAAATCGGGTGGGGAGGGTGGCCCATTAAACCCCACACACTGAAAATAACTCTTTCCCAGACAGGATGAGCACTGCTTTGGGACTAATTTCTGCTTGAGGACTGAGCACCACCGCCCCCTCCCAACCAGTGAGAAGAGCGGGTCCCTGTGGGACAAACCGAGGCCCCGGCAGCTGCAAGGGCTGTTCAAGGGGAGATGTCCCCTGTCCCCCACATTCAAGACTGACTGTGCTGGCCCAACAGTCCCTCCTGAAGGTGGCAGTGCTAGAGGCTGGCGGAGGGAACCCCAGAAGGAGGGTGAGCAACCCTGCCATCAAGAAAAGAGACAAAGCTCTGGCCAAAGGGACCCCAAGCAATGACGCGACCCCAAACCCACCAGTTCATGTGAGTTCCAAAAAGCCAGCACAAACTGCACTAAAGAATGGCGGGTTGTGAAGCTGGTCCTTTGCCCCCTGATTTACGCCTACTTTGCTTTCATTCCCTCCCCGGGGCAATTCTATTTCTTCCGAGTTGATGTCCCTTAAGGGGACGCCACATCCAAAGTCACATCCAAATGGCTTGGAAAATGTCGTAAAGAAATAACATATCTGCCACCTCACCGGCATTTCCCTCCTGCTGATGGCAAGGCCATACCACTACAATGCCACCCCCGGGGACATCTGTCCTTGTTGCCTGTGTGACGGGCCACGGAAGGTGGTTGCCGAGGGACACAGCTGGCATCCTACATTGACGTATGTTGCTATTTAACCAACGTGGGCTTTAGTCTTGCCCTGAGCTTTCCCTTTGTGTGTCCGAGAGTAAAGCACTTGTTACTATTTGTCTCATATAACTGCAAAGTAGCTGTAACAATAACCACTTCAAGCCGAGATCTGAGGATTAAATGAGAGCATGCATATAGGGAACTGACGTGAGTTCCTGGTGTCCAATTAATAACTATTAGGTAGGAGTCTGATGCGAAGAGTCGCCTCATTGGAAAAGACACTGATGCTGGGAAAGATAGAAGGCAAAAGAGGAGGCGGCAGAGGACGAAATGGTTAGATGGCATCACCGACTCAACGGACATGAATTTGAGTGAACTCCAGGAGATAGTGCAGGACAGGGAAGCCTGGCATGCTGCAGTCCATGGGGTCGCAAAGAGTCAAACTTGACTTAGTGCCTGTAAAACAACAGAGGAGTCAGAAACAGTGGTTATAGTAGGAAAACAGTGGGAGTGGGGAAGAGTTACATCTTCCCTAGTGGCTGCACAAAGCTCTTCACATAACATATGCTCAGTAAATATTTGCATGAAATAACCAGTGAACCAAGTCAGGCTGAAGATATTGTTGAAAGCTGCTATTTACTGCGCACTTACCAGATATCAGTCCCTGTGCTAAGCACATCATAGAGATTTTCTAATTTTACCTGTTAGATTATTCCTGCTTCTGAGTAACCTTCCCCGTGGACCCAACTTCACCCACTGAAACACTCAGGCTTTCTCCAACCCCTCACTCCTTTAGGGAGCAGCTCACCTTCACAGAAGACAGAAGCTTCATAGAAGGAGAAACTGGGTATGTGCCAAAGAGCATCCTCCTGCCAGCCTCTCTGCCCTTTCTGGGGGGTCCACCCCTTCACTCTCCCATCCTTTGAGTTTAACTGGGGCTATATGGGTCCAGGGATGCTGATTGCCAGATAAATCTGTCGGTTCTGGCACTCAGGGTCAGGAAATCCTCTGGCCTTGCAGATACAAGCTGCATGTTACCTGGCCTTTATCAGCAATAAAGGTGATCGGGGGTCTCCCTATGAGGACTCTTGTTTTACTCAGGGGTTGGTTCAGACTCAGGTGGAGAGTCCCCATTCAACGTTAACACAACCCCTGCACCTATGGGGTCGCTGCAAGTCGGACACGACTGAGCAGCTTTGCTTTTTCTTTTCACTTTCATGCATTGGAGAAGGAAACGGCAACCCACTCCAGTGTTCTTGCCTGGAGAATCCCAGGGACGGGGGAGCCTGGTGGGCTGCCATCTATGGGGTCGCACAGAGTCGGACACGACTGAAGCAGCTTAGCAGCAGCAGCAGCAGCACCCACCCCATCCCTACCCACCTATCTTTTTTTTTTTTTAATAGAAGGCTTAAGTCACTTGTCCAAGGTCACACATCTAGATGAGCAAGGATTCTAACTCAAGTGGTTTTGACTCCAAAGAATGACTCTTGCCTGCACTGTAACCCGCAGTGGAACGTTTCTGTGCCTCCCTTCACTAGCAGAAAAATGGACTTTTAGTCTCATGGGAAGAGAGGGAAGAGGACCGCGACCCAGAACTGCCCCCCGCTCAGGAGGCTTTGCCAACAGCCGTGTCTGTTTGCTGCGCCCACTGGCTGGGCCTTGCCTGCAGCTTCGGGCTCACTCTCAGGCGCTTTGCCCAGCTTTATGTTTGCTTCTCCCCACTTTTTCATCAAGTTTCTGTGCCTCCCTTCACTAGCAGAAAAATGGACTTTTAGTCTCATGGGAAGAGAGGGAAGAGGACCACGACCCAGAACTGCCCCCCGCTCAGGAGGCTTTGCCAACAGCCGTGTCTGTTTGCTGCACCCACTGGCTGGGCCTTGCCTGCAACTTCGGGCTCACTCTCAGGCGCATTGCCCAGCTTTATGTTTGCTTCTCCCCACTTTTTCATCGTTGGGTAAAAATATGCCAAGCCCTCAAGGACACAGAGGGCCAAGGCAGTCCTCCGGGAGCATGACTTTCTCCTGGCTGGCTCTTTCACTGCTTCCGTCCTTTCTCCCTGGATGCTCTCCTGATGACTGGAATTTCAGATCCCATTCACTTTCCGAATGACTTGGCACTGCTGTGTGGCACTGTGAGCAGGAACAAAACATGCCTCCATCTCTTTCCAGCGCAGTCCCTGCTGTGGTGCAGGATGGCTCCCTTTCTGCTGGGTGTCTCTAGAGGCAAGGAGGTGAGAGTCTGGAAGGGACTCTGCTTCTTCCTCTTTCCCTCCTCTTCTTTCTCAAATAACAGCCCAGTTTCCTGCATCTGAAAAACTGCCTGGCTGTAAGCTCCAAGTTCTTGGAGCTGAAGAGGACCCTACGTTTGCATGGGCTTCCCCGGTGACTCAGACAGTAAAGACTCCACCTGCAATGCAGGTTCCGTCCCTGGCTTGGGAAGATCCCCTGGAGAAGGGCATGGCTACCCACTCCAGGATTCTTGCCTGGAGAATCCCATGGACAGAGGAGCCTGGCAAGCTACCGTCTATGGGGTCACAAAGAGTGGGACACGACTTAGCGACTAAGCATGCGCTCGCTCTCTAATATTACAGTTGAGGAATTAAGCCACAGAGAAGTTAAAGGACTTGCCCACAGTCACACATCGGACAAGTAGCTGAGCTGAGCCAGACTCTCAGGCTCTCGATTCACCATCCAGGGCTCATCCCAGGATGTCATTGGATTAAATCCATCATAGGCTTGAGTACGGCAAAACTAAATCAAGCCGTTACCTCCCATCCCCCACTGTGCTGGGAGCCCAGTTCTGTTGGATCTGTCCATCAGAGTCAGACCCCCCTCTCCTGCCTCTCTGCCTCACTTTTTGGGCTCACTTTTTTCTTACTGTTCTGGAAAGTCAGTTCCCTGGGACTTGATGGGCAGTCCCCTCAGACAGAACACTCTCCCTAGATCTTTGCATAGCTCCTCGATCTCTCAGGCTTCTGAACAACTGTCCCATCTTGCCTAGACTTGTCCCTTCTTCTCTGTCACTTCCTGTGTTGCCCAGCCTGCTTTCTGTTTTTTAAAGCTCTGGTTTGTTACTTGCGGAAACATCGTCTGTGCTTGTTTTCTTGTTGTCAGAACAGAAATGTGAACTCCGTGAAAGTAGGGACTTTGCCTTGCTTGATGCTGTATCCCTAGCATCTGGCACTCAGCAGAGGATCAACAGATAATGAATTTGTCTGTTATTAATGTATTACAGATCAGAGGTCTTTAGAACCAAAATATAGCCCAAATATAGAACCAGGAGGACAAGGGAATGACAGACGGTTGGGTGGCATCACCGACTCCATGGACATGAGTTTGAGCAAGCTCCGGGAGTCGGTGATGGACAGGGAGGCCTGGCGTGCTGCAGTCCACGGGGTGGCAAAGAGTCGGACACAACTGAGTGACTGAACTGAACTGAACTGAACCAAAGTATAGGGTGGCAGGCAATCAGGTGGCTGCCATGAGACCCAGGAGCATGGCAGCACTGTCTCGAGTGTGCCTAGATTCACACACTCTACAAAGCACAGCACATCTGGTTCCTGGGGGAGGAGGGAGCCCCACAGAGTGGGGCCGCATCTCCTCCGAAGCCAAGTCAATGGGCTAAAACACAAGGACCTGGGCAGAACAGCAGCCCAGGCAGGATTAAGCAGGATTAATGGTGTTCATTCCTGCATCCTGTTTTTATCAGATAAATAACAGATTCTCTCCATAATGAGATGGCCATGGCCATCTAGGGTCCCCCACCCCTACCCACCAGACCACATGGCCACCCTTACAAATGCATATTCTAGGGGCTTCCCTGGTGGCTCAGTGGTAAAGAATCCGTCTGCCAATGCAGGAGACACATGTTCGATCTCTGATCCAGGAAGATCCCACATGCCACGAAGCAACTAAGCCCGTGTACCACAACTGCTGAGGCTGTGCTCCAGTGCCTGAGAACCCTTGTTGGCTTGCCTGATTTTCCCGCCAAAAGCTCCCTCCGTGAGCAGGTGCCTGTCTTCCTGCGTGGGTCCCGCTCACTCTAATAATTCTGTCCTGTGAATTATGTTAGTTTTTCGCTCTGGCTCGTTAGCAACATTATTAAAAATCGGGTGGGGAGGGTGGCCCATTAAACCCCACACACTGAAAATAACTCTTTCCCAGACAGGATGAGCACTGCTTTGGGACTAATTTCTGCTTGAGGACTGAGCACCACCGCCCCCTCCCAACTAGTGAGAAGAGCGGGTCCCTGTGGGACAAACCGAGGCCCCGGCAGCTGCAAGGGCTGTTCAAGGGGAGATGTCCCCTGCCCCCCACATTCAAGACTGACTGTGCTGGCCCAACAGTCCCTCCTGAAGGTGGCAGTGCTAGAGGCTGGCGGAGGGAACCCCAGAAGGAGGGTGAGCAACCCTGCCATCAAGAAAAGAGACAAAGCTCTGGCCAAAGGGACCCCAAGCAATGACGCGACCCCAAACCCACCAGTTCATGTGAGTTCCAAAAAGCCAGCACAAACTGCACTAAAGAATGGCGGGTTGTGAAGCTGGTCCTTTGCCCCCTGATTTACGCCTACTTTGCTTTCATTCCCTCCCCGGGGCAATTCTATTTCTTCCGAGTTGATGTCCCTTAAGGGGACGCCACATCCAAAGTCACATCCAAATGGCTTGGAAAATGTCGTAAAGAAATAACATATCTGCCACCTCACCGGCATTTCCCTCCTGCTGATGGCAAGGCCATACCACTACAATGCCACCCCCGGGGACATCTGTCCTTGTTGCCTGTGTGACGGGCCACGGAAGGTGGTTGCCGAGGGACACAGCTGGCATCCTACATTGACGTATGTTGCTATTTAACCAACGTGGGCTTTAGTCTTGCCCTGAGCTTTCCCTTTGTGTGTCCGAGAGTAAAGCACTTGTTACTATTTGTCTCATATAACTGCAAAGTAGCTGTAACAATAACCACTTCAAGCCGAGATCTGAGGATTAAATGAGAGCATGCATATAGGGAACTGACGTGAGTTCCTGGTGTCCAATTAATAACTATTAGGTAGGAGTCTGATGCGAAGAGTCGCCTCATTGGAAAAGACACTGATGCTGGGAAAGATAGAAGGCAAAAGAGGAGGCGGCAGAGGACGAAATGGTTAGATGGCATCACCGACTCAACGGACATGAATTTGAGTGAACTCCAGGAGATAGTGCAGGACAGGGAAGCCTGGCATGCTGCAGTCCATGGGGTCGCAAAGAGTCAAACTTGACTTAGTGCCTGTAAAACAACAGAGGAGTCAGAAACAGTGGTTATAGTAGGAAAACAGTGGGAGTGGGGAAGAGTTACATCTTCCCTAGTGGCTGCACAAAGCTCTTCACATAACATATGCTCAGTAAATATTTGCATGAAATAACCAGTGAACCAAGTCAGGCTGAAGATATTGTTGAAAGCTGCTATTTACTGCGCACTTACCAGATATCAGTCCCTGTGCTAAGCACATCATAGAGATTTTCTAATTTTACCTGTTAGATTATTCCTGCTTCTGAGTAACCTTCCCCGTGGACCCAACTTCACCCACTGAAACACTCAGGCTTTCTCCAACCCCTCACTCCTTTAGGGAGCAGCTCACCTTCACAGAAGACAGAAGCTTCATAGAAGGAGAAACTGGGTATGTGCCAAAGAGCATCCTCCTGCCAGCCTCTCTGCCCTTTCTGGGGGGTCCACCCCTTCACTCTCCCATCCTTTGAGTTTAACTGGGGCTATATGGGTCCAGGGATGCTGATTGCCAGATAAATCTGTCGGTTCTGGCACTCAGGGTCAGGAAATCCTCTGGCCTTGCAGATACAAGCTGCATGTTACCTGGCCTTTATCAGCAATAAAGGTGATCGGGGGTCTCCCTATGAGGACTCTTGTTTTACTCAGGGGTTGGTTCAGACTCAGGTGGAGAGTCCCCATTCAACGTTAACACAACCCCTGCACCTATGGGGTCGCTGCAAGTCGGACACGACTGAGCGGCTTTGCTTTTTCTTTTCACTTTCATGCATTGGAGAAGGAAACGGCAACCCACTCCAGTGTTCTTGCCTGGAGAATCCCAGGGACGGGGGAGCCTGGTGGGCTGCCATCTATGGGGTCGCACAGAGTCGGACATGACTGAAGCAGCTTAGCAGCAGCAGCAGCAGCACCCACCCCATCCCTACCCACCTATCTTTTTTTTTTTTTTAATAGAAGGCTTAAGTCACTTGTCCAAGGTCACACATCTAGATGAGCAAGGATTCTAACTCAAGTGGTTTTGACTCCAAAGAATGACTCTTGCCTGCACTGTAACCCGCAGTGGAACGTTTCTGTGCCTCCCTTCACTAGCAGAAAAATGGACTTTTAGTCTCATGGGAAGAGAGGGAAGAGGACCACGACCCAGAACTGCCCCCCGCTCAGGAGGCTTTGCCAACAGCCGTGTCTGTTTGCTGCACCCACTGGCTGGGCCTTGCCTGCAACTTCGGGCTCACTCTCAGGCGCATTGCCCAGCTTTATGTTTGCTTCTCCCCACTTTTTCATCGTTGGGTAAAAATATGCCAAGCCCTCAAGGACACAGAGGGCCAAGGCAGTCCTCCGGGAGCATGACTTTCTCCTGGCTGGCTCTTTCACTGCTTCCGTCCTTTCTCCCTGGATGCTCTCCTGATGACTGGAATTTCAGATCCCATTCACTTTCCGAATGACTTGGCACTGCTGTGTGGCACTGTGAGCAGGAACAAAACATGCCTCCATCTCTTTCCAGCGCAGTCCCTGCTGTGGTGCAGGATGGCTCTTTCTGCTGGGTGTCTCTAGAGGCAAGGAGGTGAGAGTCTGGAAGGGACTCTGCTTCTTCCTCTTTCCCTCCTCTTCTTTCTCAAATAACAGCCCAGTTTCCTGCATCTGAAAAACTGCCTGGCTGTAAGCTCCAAGTTCTTGGAGCTGAAGAGGACCCTACGTTTGCATGGGCTTCCCCGGTGACTCAGACAGTAAAGACTCCACCTGCAATGCAGGTTCCGTCCCTGGCTTGGGAAGATCCCCTGGAGAAGGGCATGGCTACCCACTCCAGGATTCTTGCCTGGAGAATCCCATGGACAGAGGAGCCTGGCAAGCTACCGTCTATGGGGTCACAAAGAGTGGGACACGACTTAGCGACTAAGCATGCGCTCGCTCTCTAATATTACAGTTGAGGAATTAAGCCACAGAGAAGTTAAAGGACTTGCCCACAGTCACACATCGGACAAGTAGCTGAGCTAAGTCAGACTCTCAGGCTCTCGATTCACCATCCAGGGCTCATCCCAGGATGTCATTGGATTAAATCCATCATGGGCCTGAGCACGGCAAAACTAAATCAAGCCGTTACCTCCCATCCCCCACTGTGCTGGGAGCCCAGTTCTGTTGGATCTGTCCATCAGGGTCAGACCCCCCTCTCCTGCCTCTCTGCCTCACTTTTTAGGCTCACTTTTTTCTTACTGTTCTGGAAAGTCAGTTCCCTGGGACTTGATGGACAGTCCCCTCAGACAGAACACTCTCCCCAGCTCTTTGCATAGCTCCTCTATCTCTCAGGCTTCTGAACAACTGTCCCATCTTGCCTAGACTTGTCCTTTCTTCTCTGTCACTTCCTGTGCTGCCCAGCCTGCTTTCTGTTTTTTTAAGCACTGATTCATTACTTGCGGAAACATCATCTGTGCTTGTTTTCTTGTTGTCAGAACAGAAATGTGAAAGTAGGGACTTTGCCTTGCTTGATGCTGTATCCCTAGCATCTGGCACTCAGCAGAGGATCAACAGATAATGAATTTGTCTGTTATTAATGTATTATGGATCAGTGGTCTTTAGAACCAAAATATAGCCCAAATATAGAACCAGGAGGAGAAGGGAATGACAGACGGTTGGGTGGCATCACCGACTCCATGGACATGAGTTTGAGCAAGCTCCGGGAGTTGATGATGGACAGGGAGGCCTGGCGTGCTGAAGTCCACGGGGTGGCAAAGAGTCGGACACAACTGATTGACTGAACTGAACTGAACTGAACCAAAGTATAGGGTGGCAGGCAATCAGGTGGCTGCCATGAGACCCAGGAGCATGGCAGCACTGTCTTGAGTGTGCCTAGATTCACACACTCTGCAAAGCACAGCACATCTGGTTCCTGGGGGAGGAGGGAGCCCCACAGAGTGGGGCCACATCTCCTCTGAAGCCAAGTCAATGGGCTAAAACACAAGGACCTGGGCAGAACTTCAAGCGGCCCAGGCAGGATTAAGCAGGATTAATGGTGTTCGTTCCTGCATCCTGTTTTTATCAGATAAATAACCGATTCTCTCCATGATGAGATGGCCATGGCCTGGGACTCCACCCCTCACTAGGGCCCCCCACCCCAACCCACCAGACCACATGGCCGCCCTTACAAATGCATATTCTAGGGGCTTCCCTGGTGGCTCAGTGGTAAAGAATCCGTCTGCCAATGCAGGGGACACATGTTCGATCTCTGATCCAGGAAGATCCCACATGCCACGGAGCAACTAAGCCCGTGTACCACAGCTACTGAGGCTGTGCTCCAGCGCCTGAGAGCCGCAACTACTGAAGCCTTCACACCCCAGAGCCCATGCGGTGCAACTAAAGAAGGCACTGCAACNGAAATAATGCCATTTGCAGCAACATGATGGGCCTAGAGACTGTCTCTTATACACATCTAGATGTGTATAAGAGACAGCCGCAGATAGAGTCCTCCCCCCTCACTGCAACTAGAGAGACGTCCATGCAGCAACGAAGACCCAGCACAGCCACAAATAAATGAAACTTTTAAATGCATTTAAAAAAGAAATGCATAGCATTGATGGTCCTCACTCTGTCTTCCATCTGCAAAGATAAGAAGGTAACTGGCAGCCTTAGGTGAAGAGCGTGGTTAACTCAGGATTCGGCAGAGAAGAGCCATCTGCCTCTGATCATGGAATTCAGGATGTCAGTGGTAAGAGGGGACAGGGAGTTATCTTTGGGCCCAGTGGTCCCTTCTGTGACCTGTAACATCAAGAGCCACTGAGAACCACAGAAATCTTTCTCCCGACTCGTGACCCCTCCGTCAAGTGAGGAGGGGGTCACCGCACCAACCTGGCCCCCGTGTTCCTTTCTAACCCTTGGCAGCCCAGTTCTTTTCCTGCCCTTGGCTCAAGCCAGGAACAGCTCTGTGAAGAGAGGACAAGCCAGCCTTGTTGGACTGCCTTACTCTACAGGGTGACCTGGACACCCTAAAATGTCCTTCAGGCTGACGAGTGCTGCCTCAGTTCAGTTCAGTGATTCAGTCATGTCTGACTCCTTGTGACCCCACGGACTGCAGCAGACTGGGAGCCACAGAAATCCTTCTCCCATCTCGTGACCCTTCCATCAAGTGAGGAGGGGGTCACCGCACCAACGTGGCCCCCGTATTCCTCTCTAATGCTTGCACTGAGAAGCTCAGTGGCAGCCCAGTTCTTTTCCTGCCCTTGGCTCAAGCCAGGAACAGCTCTGTGAAGAGAGGACAATCCAGCCTTGTTGGACTGCCTTACTCTACAGGGTGACCTGGACACCCTAAAATGTCCTTCAGGCTGACCAGTGCTGCCTCAGTTCAGTTCAGTGATTCAGTCATGTCTGACTCCTTGTGACCCCACGGACTGCAGCAGGCCAGGCTTCCCTGTCCATCACCAACTCCTGGAGCTTGTTCAAACTCATGTCCATCAAGTCGGTGATGCCATTCAACCATCTCACCCTCTGTCATCCCCTTCTCCTCCCACCTTCAATCTTTCCCAGCTTCAGGGTCTTTTCCAGTGAATCAGTTCTTCATATCAGGTGGCCAGAGTATTCAAGTTTCAGCTTCAGCATCAGTCCTTCCAATGAATATTCAGGACTGATGCCTATTCCTTAATAAAAAATGGCTTCACTATTCATGCTTTATTACATATTATTATTATTTTAATCAATGGTTAGCATTAATAATATTATATGCTAGGCACTGTTTTAAGAATGTTATTTATATTAATTTTATTGTCACAAGGCCCTATGACATAGTAGTATTACATTCATTTTCAGGTGTGAAAATTGAGGCACAGAATGATTAATTTGCACAAGAATATGGAGCTACTGAGTGGTAGAAAAAGGATTTTTCAGTAGGCCATCTGGTTCTGTAGCCCCAACTCCAAGTTTTTTAAGGCTATGAATTTTCTTCTTATTCAGCTTTAACTGTATCCTTCACCTACAGTTTGTACATTTTTCATTGAAATAATTTTCTAAATGTTATAAAAATTCAGTTTTGACCTTACTATTGACCTAAGTGTTGCTGAGAAAAGAGTTTTAAGTTTTTCAAATAGTTTGAATCCAGGGCCTGAACCCAGGTCTTTATCAACTGAGCTATCAGGGAAGCCCTCCTGTGAGTTAGAAGTCTTCTCCTGCAAGGGAAAACCTCCAACTGACTTAAGTAAAAGAAGAGAATTGTTGATAAGGATATAAGGCTTTGTGTACTCCAAGGGCAAGAACACAGGTGAAATTTTTAACAGACACACATCAGTGACTGGGAAGTCATCAGGAGCCTTTCTCCATGTCTAATCTTCACTCTTTCTTATCCATCTATTTCACTCTTTTTTTTGCCAACTTAATTCTCGAGTCTTAAATTCACATGGCACATCATGGTCATGGACAATTCTCAGGTTTGTTTATTACAGCTCCAGCCACCTGGGAGATAATATGCCTCTCTCTGTGCCTCAACTCCAAATTCCCGGAAACCCTGACCCATCTGGTGTCCAATCATAAATCGACTGATCAAGGCCTGTGAGGTGGGGTGAAACTGTAATAAATGGTTGTTGGAAGTCCAAAGCTGGAAGACACCGCTTTGGGGGATGGGGGAGGAGCAGTTGTGACCAGAATGAACACACAAAAAGATTTTCACTGTTTATTTTTCTTCTCTCCTCTTTTTTTGGCCATACAGAGTGGCTTCTGGGATCTTAGTTTCCCGACTCACACCCTTGGCAGTGAAAGCGCATGAAAGCGCAGAGTCCTAACCACTGGACCACCAGGGAATTCCCCGTTTCCTTATTTATTTCTGGGTTTATTACATTGTGGACAGAAAATGTACTCTACCTTATTTTCTGCCTTTAGGAATTTATCTAGAGTTCTTCAGTTATGGCTTTTTTCTTGCTTACTTTTATAGAACAAAAGGTGTGGTAAAGTTTCCTGCTGATACTGTTTCTGTCCATTTTTTACTATATTTTAATGCTCCATTATCTGGCACATAAAATTTCAGGTGTATTGCGTTCAGATTAAGAAGTGTATTCTTGTTTTTCGGGATGCTTTAGAAGCCATGGACTCTCAGGTTTAGAAGAGACCCTAAAGTTCATTTAGTTCATTCTTCCTTTAGAAGCTTGACTTCCCTTTCTCACATTCCCCCCAAGTGGCCATTTAGCCACATCTGAACTGTCGCAGTGTTGGGGAGCATGTCCTCTCCGCCTGCCCAGGAAGCCCACTCCACTACTGGACTGCTCTGACAACCAGAAAGTGCCTTCTCAGTGAATCGGGCTCAGTGAACCTTCTTGGTCTCAGTTCTAACATTGAGCACCCTCTCCCATGGGCTTCCCAGGAGGCGCTAGTTGTAAAGAACCCACCTGCCAATGCCGGAGACATAAGAGATGGAGGTTTGATCCCTGGGTTGGAAAGATCCTCTGGAGAAGGGCATGGCAACCCACCCCAGTATTCCTGCCTGGAGAATCCCATGGACAGAAGAGGCTGGCAGGCTGCCGTCCATGGGGTCGCAAAGAGTCAGACATGCCTGAGGGACCGAGCGTGCACACACACATCCTCTCCCATACACATCCCTTCACATTTTCCAGCTCAGTTTCCAGAAGCACAAAACCAGAGCCCCTGTTTCTGGACGCCATTTGTGACAGCTTCAAATGTACGGAACACGTCACAAGCTCTGAAATGCCTTTACGAGGGATCCTTCGAGAAGTTAGGCTCTGTTTACTTTGCTTTGGTTTCCCCTCACTCCACCAGAGATTTCCAAAGCAAGTTTACAAGCAACAGTTTTAATCAGGCCAGGGAAAAGACAGAGAGAGAAAGAGAAAAGAAGAGGGTATGAGAGGAGAAGAGACGGGAAAGGAGGTAGAGCTGGGCTGTTTCCCCGTCGGAGGATGTCTTCAGAGTCCCGGTGGGGCAAGCAGTGTGCTGAAAGACAGCCGTTCGGAGAGGCTGCTGACCACCAGTGGGCAAAGCTCCTGGAGTCAGGAGGAAATGTCAAAGGGAGGACTCCTGCTGCCCACATTGCCCCCCACCCCAACCCCTGAGCATCAGCATCAGAGATGGGCATTCGTTCTGTTTATATGCACCTGTCTCCCCCAGCCAGGCTGTAAGCCCCACAATAGCCAGGGTTTTTTATTATTATTATTACTACTATTCTTTTTTTTTTTTTTTCCCTCTGCTGGGTCTTCAGTACCTAGAACAGCTCCTGGCACAGAGCAGGCCCTCGGTGAATATCTGTTGAATGCATGAACGAATTCATGAAGCTCAACTTGCTTACATTAATCAACGTGCCTCCCCACCCCCAGCTTCTGCTTTTGTCAGTACAGAGGACACAGAGTTGAGCTGGTCTCTGGGAAGAGACAGTGGTGAGCGAAGCTGACTGTTGTCCTCTTTGAACTCACACCCTATTGAAACATACTGCACAACAAGCAAGTCTGTCGACCCTCAGCGCTAATCAGCTGGTCAGTCACCTTGCTCCTGCCTGAATAGAACCCAGGACACAGATTTCTGATGGGCCAGGAGGACTGATGCTTTAGGGATTTGGGGGAAAGAAGAAGGGAAATCCCAGTAATAACAACTTAGCACTTGTGAATCAGACCCTGTGCCAAATGTTTAATACATTATCTAATCATGAATAGAACCCAGGACACAGATTTCTGATGGGCCAGGAGGACTGATGCTTTAGGGATTTGGGGGAAAGAAGAAGGGAAATCCCAGTAATAACAACTTAGCACTTGTGAATCAGACCCTGTGCCAAATGTTTAACACATTATCTAATCTCAGTTCAGTTCAGTCACTCAGTCATGTCTGACTCTTTGCAACCCCATGAACTGCAGCATGCCAGGCCTCCCTGTCCATCACCAACTCCAGGAGTTTACTCAAACTCATGTTCAGTTGAGTCGGTGATGCCATCCAACCATCTCATCCTCTGTTGCCCCCTTCTCCTTCTGCTTTCAACCTTTCCCTGCATCAGGGTCTTTTCCATTGAGTTGGCTCTTCACATCAGGCAGCCAAAGTATTGGAGTTTGAGCTTCAGCATCAGTCCTTCCAGTGAATATTCAGGACTGATCTCCTTTAGGATGGACTGGTTGGATCTTCTTGCAGTCCAAGGGGCTCTCCAAGAGTTCAAAATCTAGTCCTTACAATAAACCCAGGATGTAGATCTGACTATCCCCACACTACAGACTGAGAAGACAGGCTCATAGTTAATGTGGTTTGTCAGGGGTCTCACCACTAGCACATGGCTGAGCTGAAATTAGGGTGCCCTGAGCCATCTGAGGACACTGGGCGCCATTAGGCTGTGGGCGCTGAAAGAGGGGGAAGAAGGTATCGATCTGGGGAAGAGCTGTGTTCTCATCCTCATTGCTCGGCTTACAGCCTGTGTGTTCTTAAGTCACTTTATCACTCCAGCCTCAGTTTCTTCATCTGTCACGTGAATGGATGAGCCCAGATGAAATCAACGTCCCCATCTAACTCTTATATCTTCTACATCCAGAATGAAGGACTGAAATTTTTAAAAATAACCATTAAGCTCACACTTTTGCTTGGGCTGCAAGCTCACTTGGTACCAATGATCGTTCACCAGCTGAAAGCGGTGGAGACAGTGGGTCACAGAACCCTGAACTGCATCATGATACAATATGTATATTCAACAATATACTGCTGCTAAGTCACTTCAGTCGTGTCCGACTCTGTGCGACCCCATAGACGGCAGCCCACCAGGCTCCCCCGTCCCTGGGATTCTCCAGGCAAGAACGCTGGAGTGGGTTGCCATTTCCTTCTCCAATGCATGAAAGTGAAAAGTGAAAGTGAAGCCACTCAGTTGTGTCCGACTCTCAGTGACCCCATGGACTGCAGCCTTCCAGGCTCCTCTGTCCATAGGATTTTCCAGGCAAGAGTACTGGAGTGGGGTGCCATTGCCTTCTCTGCAACAATATACTACTCCACCATAAAAAAGAATGAAATAATGCCATTTGCAGCAACATGATGGGCCTAGAGATTATCATACTAGGTAAAGGAAGAAAGAAAGACGAATCACCTATATATGGAAACCAAAATGTGACACAAATAAACTTATCTGTGAAACCAAAACAGATTCAGGCATAAAAAACGGATTTATGGTTGCCAAGGAGTAGGCAGGTGAGGAAAAAATTGGGAGTTTCGGATTAACAGATGCAAACTAGTATATATAGGATGGATAAATAACAGGGCCTCCCTGGTGGCTCGGCTGGTAAAGAATTGGCCTGCAATGCGGGAGACCTAGGTTTGATCCCTGGATTGGGCAGATCCCCTGCAGGAAGCAACCCACTTCAGTATTCTTGCCTGAAGAATCCCCATGAGTAGAGGGGCCTGGTGGCAAAGTCCTACTATATAGTACAGGGAACTATATTCAATATCCTGTGATAATTCATAATGGAAAGGAATATGAAAAAGAATGCACAAGGTATGCATGGCTGAATCGCTGAGGATGAGATGGATATGGCATCACTGACTCAATGGACATGAGTTAGAGTAAACTCCGGGAGTTGGTGATGGACAGGGAGGCTTGGCGTGCTGCAGTCCATGGGGTCGCAAAGAGTCAGACATGACTGAGTGACTGAACTGAAGTGAAATCAGCCATACGTCAAGCAAATAAACTAAAGACAAAAGAACTACATCCTGAGTTAGCTGTCACCCAAGGCAATGGCCCAGGACATTGAGCTAAAGGGTTTGGAGAGGACCGTTCAGGCCATTCACTTGAATCCAGTCTGGATTCTGAAGACAGAGAAGCTCTTATGGTCTATGAACGTCAGTGATAGGCAGATGGCTTCTCAACCTGGCTCTCCATGGGGGTAAACCAGAGAGAATGTCATGAGGCATCCCAGGACCAGAGGGAGACCCAGATTCTCAGCTCTAATCTTCACTGTTTGGAGAATATGGAACTGTGGTTTGAACCTTATGGAGGGTCAGGACCTCTTTGACAATTTGATTAAATCTTATAATGATCTCCCTAGAAAAATTTTCAGGGCTGTGTAGATAGCTTGCATGTTATAAAGCCCATCCATTGTCAGCAGGCTAAGGATGGTACAGAGGATGAATCGTCTGATTGGACTTGCTGCAGGAATAAATCAGACTTAAGGGGTGAGGAAAGGGTCAAGGCCACCCAGAAGTCCCTGTATTTTCAAATCATGTCATGTGATTCAAAAGCTGATGTTTGTTTGAAAGAAAGGGGTCTGAGAGAGGGTTGGAGGGTGACCTTTGAAACACACCTACATACAGTTCTCAGCCAGCTACTTTATTTTCTTTACATCTGCCTTGTGAGCTGGAGAATCTAACAGTATTTTCATTTTCTTGGTGATTTGGAAGTTCATCCTAAGTCTGATTGGACTTGCTGCAGGAATAAATCAGACTTAAGGGGTGAGGAAAGGGTCAAGGCCACCCAGAAGTCCCTGTATTTTCAAATCATCTCATGTGATTCAAAAGCTGATGTTTGTTTGAAAGAAAGGGGTCTGAGAGAGGGTTGGAGGGTGACCTTTGAAACACACCTACATACAGTTCTCAGCCAGCTACTTTATTTTCTTTACATCTGCCTTGTGAGCTGGAGAATCTAACAGTATTTTCATTTTCTTGGTGATTTGGAAGTTCATCCTAAAACAAAAATCCTGGAACCAATATTGGTGTGCAAACAGCAAGAAATGTCCCCTCTCTCCCATGACGGTTTTCCTTGCTTTTCGGCAAGCCCTGGGTTGACCCTCCCATCCGTCTGGCAACCACATTTTCTGACCCACATACACTGGGGTAAACTATCCAAAATCAGAGGCAGCCAGAGGTGTTGGAAGTCCATGAGCAGGGCAGGCAGGGCACCCCACCCAGTACTGCAATGCCAAGTTTCGGATATCACGAGATTGAGAAATTTTTATGTTTTTCTATTGGATTGGTGGATCTCCATCCTGTGGTGGTCACTAATGCTCCTAAAAATCTGATAGAGATTTTAAAACAATAAAAAACACACAATGTTCGCAGAAACAAACATGTGCAACCAATTTCAAGAGATTCAGAACCTCCCTAAAGCTTATCCATGATCATCCAGGATGGTGGGCACAAGCCCCACATGGACACGGAGCCCTTGAAATGTAGCTAGTGGGACTGAGATATACCAAAGTATATGAAGATCACCTGGAGGAGGAAAGAGCAACCCAATCCAGTATCCTTGTCCAGAAAAAAACTCCCATGGACTGAGGAGCCTGGCAGGCTACAGTCCACAAGGTTGCAAAGAGTATGACACGACTGAGTGACACAGCATGAGAAACACAAAGTATAAAACGCATCCTGACTTTCAGAGACTTAGGATGAAAAGCAGGAAATTCTCTCATTAATAACAAGTTGAATAGCATTTTTATATATTAAGTTAAATAAAATACATCATTAAAATGAATTTCACCTCGAGATTCTGGATCCCCAAATTACAAATATATGCTTTAGCTCCTGCCCACCAGATTCCCTACCTCCCTGTTTCCCGGTGTCATCAAGGTGGCTGTGCTAGGCAGGGCTGCCCAGGCCCCACCTCCACCCCCTCTCTCGCCCACCAGCCCCGGCACTAGGAAGACGTCACAGCCTCTTGGCAGAAATAGAGCACTAAGCCTCCAAATGTGGCCAGGGGCCATTCAGCACAAGAAATGCCCCAGGGCCAAGGTTTCATGCTTCCTGCTGGTCACCAGCCTCAGATGAAAATCCTCAAGCCCAAGTTCTAGGGTCCGTAGCTCCCAAAGACGTGGACCTGCCCAGCCGGCCATATACAGAGTGACGCTCTCACATCCCCAAGGCTACGTGAGGACCATTAGTGGTCTCCTCCACAACCCACCATGTCCCGAGGCCATGGAGACCCCATTCCCAGCAGCATGGGCATCATCTGAAAGACCACTAGAAATGCAAATTTTCAGACGCCACTCCAAATCTACTGAATCAGAATCTGCTTTTTTTCCCCTTTGGCTGTGCTGGCTTCTCACTGCTGTGCAAGATTTCTCTAGTTGCAGCGAGCAGCGGCTCCTCTTTGATGCACAGGATTCTCACTGTAGCAGCTTCTCTTGTCGGGAGTCCCGGCTCCAGACACANACTCCAAATCTACTGAATCAGAATCTGCTTTTTTTCCCCTTTGGCTGTGCTGGCTTCTCACTGCTGTGCAAGATTTCTCTAGTTGCAGCGAGCAGCGGCTCCTCTTTGATGCACAGGATTCTCACTGTAGCAGCTTCTCTTGTCGGGAGTCCCGGCTCCAGACACATGGGCTTCAGCAGGTGCAGCAAGTGGCCGCGGCAGCTGTGGTTCCCGGGCTCTAGAGCACAGGTGTCAGTGCTTGTGGTGCTTGGGCTTAGTTGCTCCACCACATGTGGAATCTTCCCAGACCAGGGATCAAACCCATATCCCCTGCATCGGCAGGCACATTCTTACCCACTGTACCCCTGGGGAAGTCCCAGAACCTACACCTTTAACAAGATGCCCAGGCGATTCATTCACAATTGAAAATTTTGAGAAGCATGGCTCTAATAGATCGAGTGGTGGGGCTGAGGTCTGAACAACTGGATTTGCATGCCAGTTGCATCCCATTCAGCCACTTACTAGCTGCATCACCTTGGAAATTTTACTTATCATATCTGAGCTTCAGCATCTTCATCTAAAGAACTAAAAACAGTTATAACACCCCCTCTCCATCTCCTGTGAGGATTATTGGAGCATATACTGAATGTTGAAGTGGTTTGTAACATATTGTGTGGTGTGCATTTCAGCCACTCAGTTGTGTCTGACTCTTAGCAACCCTATGGCAACCAGGCCCACAGAGGCCTCTGTTCACGGGATTCTCTAGGCAAGAATACTGGAGTGGGTTGCCATTCCTTCTTCAGGGGATCTTCCTGACCCAGGGATCGAACCCACATCTCCTGAGTCTCCTGCACTGGTAGGCGATTCTTTACCACTGGGCCATGAGATAAATGTAACATTCCATTTCTTTCCACTGCGTGCATTTTTTCAAGTAGCTCCAATGCTCTATGGGCCAAGAGGACTCCAATCTGTTTCCCTTCTCTCGTGAGGATGGAGCTCAGTCCCACTGAAATGATGGAAGCTGCATCCATAGCGGCTACTCCTTGAACACGGTCCTGGCCACTGTTTCTCAGGGTCCCACGTGGACTGCTGAGACCAGGCAGCCTCAGTATGAGCAGAAGTCAAGCTGTTCACACCATTCCTGGGAGATCTGCCAGATTAACATTTACGAAGTCATAAAGAGGGAATATTGCAAAGAATATGGGCTTCTGAGACTAACAGATATGGCTTTAAATCTTGATTCTGCCACTTCCTAGCTGTGACCTTGAACAAGTCAGCTCACTTTCTCTGAGCCTCAGTTTCTTCCACTTGTACAATGAAAATAACAACACAGACTTTCCCAGACTGTTTTTGAGATCATGTATGTAAATGAGCTAAGAGAGCACCTGGCACTTATGTGCTCAATAAATTTTGCTGGATGCAGTAGTTACTGTTATAGCCAATAATAACTATTATAATGCCCATTACAGAGGTCTGGTTTCCCAGTGACCATGAGGAGCTTGTCCTAGGCAAATCTTTTGGGCCAAGAATACCTTAGGAGAAACATTCGGTAACTGACTCGTTATTAAGCTCCAATGGTATGCAAGGAAGCTTTGTGTGGCAGAAAGAGCGTAGACTCTACTGTCAGAAGAGCCGGGCTTGTATTTCCAAGGCTCCTCCCCCTCCATTAGGATTCCAGCATGTGCCCGCTTACAATGTAAGAAGGGAGAGAAGAGGAACCCAGAGCAGGAGCAGCTCTGAGTGTCATAAATCAGAGAAGATTGTCCCTTTGCTGAGGGGAAAAGAAATGACTGGGGGAACAGGGATGAAAAAGGAGGGTATACTAGAGCACCCCCACTTCACAGGAAGTCAGAGATAATCCGCCGTCCAAGACAGAGTCCACAGGATAGTCCCCTACCCTAAACCAGAGTAATGTTTGATTCTTTTATCCTTTGAGCAGCTTGGAACGCACTGGAAGTTAAGATAATGCAGTTTGTGTGTGTGTATACTCAGTTGTGTCCAACTCTTTGCGACCCCATGGACCCACCAGGTTCCTCTGTCCATGGGATTTCCCAGGCAAGAATACTGGAGTGGGTTGCCATTTCCTTCTCCAGGGGATCTTCCCGACCCAGGAATTGAACCCTGTAGAGCAGCAGTTCCCAAATCTACACGTGTATCCGTAACCCAGAGAGTTTATTACATATACAGATTAGCAGGTGAAAGAAATTCTGCCTTAGAAATTGGAACCCACTTCCNCCCAGGCAAGAATACTGGAGTGGGTTGCCATTTCCTTCTCCAGGGGATCTTCCCGACCCAGGAATTGAACCCTGTAGAGCAGCAGTTCCCAAATCTACACGTGTATCCGTAACCCAGAGAGTTTATTACATATACAGATTAGCAGGTGAAAGAAATTCTGCCTTAGAAATTGGAACCCACTTCCTCTGACTCTAAATTCTGTCCTTTTTCTATCACCCTAAAGTCTCCTGGAAGGATGGCTAGGCACATGGATGGATGTACGGATGGATCCATCCAAGTGAACGAAGATAGACCAAGTAAATGGCAGTTTCCCCCATATAAGGCCACGAAACTGTGGATGGATAACAGAAACTGGGGTCTAACTTTGTCTGTTGCCACTGTGTCCTTACCGCAGTTCTTAGGAAGAATCACTGAGCCCTGGGGTCCTGGCCAGAGGATTCTGGAACACAAATCAAAGCCAGCTTGAGATAACAGAAACGGTGTAAGCTACAGAGTTATTAATAGAATATGTGTGTTGAGTCTAAGTGCTGGTAGCCCTTGGGTGTATGACGACATAGGACAAACTTTTACTGAACCTTGATTTTTCTCATTTATTAAAAGAGGATATAAGTGTCCAACTCACAAGTGTGTTTACTCCAGCATAATAAATGCTAGTTAATGTGTCCGTTAGGGACACAACCTCCAGGCCCCACTTCCTACCTGACCTGAAATCCTCCCCTGTGTGCTAAGTCACTTTAGTCATGTCTGACTCTCTGCACCCCAAGGAACTGTAGCCCACCAGGTTCCTCTGTCCACGGGATTCTCCAGGCAAGAATATCGGAGTGGGTTGCCATGCCCTCCTCCAGAGGATCTTTCCAACCCAGGGAGTGAACCCAGGTCTCTGTGTCTCTTGCATTAGCAGGTGGGTTCTTTACCACTAGGGCCACCTGGGAAGCCCATGAAATGCTCAAGGGGGACCTAATTACCTCTCGCATTTATGAACACAGCACTTTCAGGTACATGGTCTTATTTGAGTCTGACAACAGTCTGTGACTCTTGTAAAGCTGGGGGTTATAATTCCCAATTGACAGATAGTTGAGGCAATCAGAATGCAGAGAAGTTAAGTCACTTATTCAAGGTCACCCTGGCAACAAGCAAAGAGCCACAGATTTCAGGAGCATTTTTGGGCTCCAAGGGCTTCCCTTGTGGCTCAGCTGGTAAAGAATATGCCTGCAATGTGGGAGACCTGGGTTCGATCCCTGGGTTGGGAAGATCATGTGGGGTCCCTCTCTTGCCCTTTCTCCTCTTTTCCCTGTGGCGCTGAGGCTTAGGTGGAAAGTGGGGAAGGGGCATTAGAGAAGGTGGCAAAGCCCTCTCCACCCAGTGACCCTCCAAGGTGAGGATGAACCCGCCTCGCCCTTTCCGTGGGGTTGTCGCTCTTCATCCTTGCATTCAACCCGTGCTTTCAAGATCCTATTCAGCTCCGGCTTTTGTGACTCAGATGACCCGGAATAAATAGATCCCACTGCGGTATTATTCCTCTGATTTTCTAAGTCTTCCTGGTTCTTTCCTTTTTGGAAAGACTAAAGGATTCGGGTCTTCCTTGGACTCTGTCAACAAGCATAGCTGGCCTGACAAGCATGTCGCTTCCTCCAGCCACACAATCCCAGATATTAAGGCACTATTTTTTTTATAAAGTCACTCAGTCATGCCCACCTCTTTGCGACCCCATGGACTACATGGTCCATGGAATTCTCCAGCCCAGAATACGGGAGTCGCCTTTCTCTTCTCTGGGGGATCTTCCCGACCCAGGGATTGAACCCAGGTCTCCCTCATTGCAGGCGCATTCTTTACCAGCTGTTAACCCGTCCTTCTGTCAACAGATGGGAGTGGTAGGGACCCAGGAAAAAGCTACAAAGAAAGGAACCATATAATCAAGTGCTGGGCGTTTATATGTCTACCTCCAACATCACCCAGCCAGAGGTGGTGGAGCCCTCATCTAGCTGACTCTAAGGTGGTTTTCTTCCCACGGTACCTGCCCTTAGATGATCCTAAATGTGGCCTTTTCTCAGGAGACCCATCAAGAGAAAGCCCAACAGTGCCATGGGCAGTAAGTGTGAGTGACACAGTCTTGCTGGGACAGTCATCAGAAATCTAGATCTTACTCAAGAAGCTGCGTCCAAGCACCTGCCAGGGTATCCTTGACCTCACTCTTGGAGGAGTCAAGCACAGAATCCCTTATGTGTCAAGGGCCCATAAGGAGAAAGCAAGTACTGGGTTAAGTGTGAAGTAAGGAAAGATGGTTATGAGCGCCTTTGCTCTCTCGAGCCTGCTTTGTTTCAGGCTCCCTCCTGCCTCGCGTGTACCCTGTTGGCGCACCTGTCCTGATCTTCAGAACAGGTACCACCTGGTCCATCCGATAAATTTACCTGCGTTCCTGGATGTCAGGAGGTGAGCCAGAGAAGCAGCATTAGCTGGGGTCTTCCGGAGCTGAGATTAGCAGCCAGCAGGCACCCTTTCACTGACTCCGAGCCTGGGAACTTCAAGCCAAGCAGGATGGAGACCAGCCGGGAGAATAAGGAGAAGGGGCTGTTTGGCACCCGTCACGTCACATTCCAGCAGCTCAGGGAACCCCGCTTCAGGCTCCTGTGACTCCCACCCATCAGCTTATGCCCTAAGGAACTCCCTTCAGTCTCTAGGCCTCCGACTCAGGTTCCCCTGACCGAACAGGGTGCTGAGGCCATCCCCTCCTCTGACAGCCAGCGACAGCTCTGCAGGGTGTGGGGGCAGTCACCTCCAAGATGCTACCACATCTTTGGACGTCCCTTCTCTCTCGTCCCCAGCCCTTGCTACTCCCCGCTACATCCAGACCTGGGGGTGGGGACTGTTTGGCACCCGTCACGTCACATTCCAGCAGCTCAGGGAACCCCGCTTCAGGCTCCTGTGACTCCCACCCATCAGCTTATGCCCTAAGGAACTCCCTTCAGTCTCTAGGCCTCCGACTCAGGCTCCCCTGACCGAACAGGGTGCTGAGGCCATCCCCTCCTCTGACAGCCAGCGACAGCTCTGCAGGGTGTGGGGGCAGTCACCTCCAAGATGCTACCACATCTTTGGACGTCCCTTCTCTCTCGTCCCCAGCCCTTGCTACTCCCCGCTACATCCAGACCTGGGGGTGGGGGTGGGGCGGGGGGAAGGGTGCAGACTTGGCCCTGCCCATCTGCTATCCTCCCAGCCAAGGAAGGTCCCTATGAAGGTCTCAAGGAGCTCACCTGGCCCCCATCGCTGAACGCTTAGGAAGGGAACCCATCGTTGCAAAGGGAGCCCATCCCTGAGGAGGGCCAACATTGAGTGGAGCCAAGCCCAGCCCACTTGCCAGATAACAGAGGCTTGGGTCTGGGAGTAAAGAGCTCCAGCTGAGCAGCTGCTCAGGCCCAGGGCTGGAGAAGTGGTCAGAGGAGGTGATGGGGCTTCACAAGGGAGGCAAGGTCCCCCTGGACATTGCAGGTATCTCTTGCTTTCAGCAAGATCAATTAGGGGCCATCGTGTGCATCACAAAAGGAAACTACCCTTGGTAAAAGAAAATTTAAAAAAAGAAGAAAGAGTAACCACAGGGTTTCTCTGAGTCGCAACCACCCACACTCTTTCCAGACCTGCTTCCAGAGAAAGCAAACTCGAGTTTGGGGTCAGTTCCCTTGGCCTTGTCTTCAAGTCCACGCCTATGGCATCGGCGCACCCACACCCTCTCGGGAATTCAAAGGCACCCAGGAGGTTTCAGGGCAAACCAGCCTGGCTGGATTTCAAGACACAAGGTCTGCTAAACTAACCTGCTGCTGCTGCTGCTAAGTCACTTCAGTCGTGTCCAACTCTGTGTGACCCCATAGACGGCAGCCCACCAGGCTCCCCCGTCCCTGGGATTCTCCAGGCAAGAATACTGGAGTGGGTTGCCATTTTCTTCTCCAATGCATGAAAGAGAAAAGTGATAGTGAAGTCGCTCAGTCTGTCCGACTGTTAGCGACCCCATGGACTGCAGCCCATCAGGCTCCTCCATCCATTGGATTTTCCAGGCAAGAGTACTGGGGTGGGGTGCCATTGCCTTCCCTGCTAAACTAACCTAGCAGGCACTTTCCGAAAGTGGCGGCGGAAATGCCACAAGGCAAATCGTGAAAAGTCAGACCAGCGAGCGTAAGACTGGGCACAGCGTATTATTCTTCCCTTTATGTATTTAATTTTGGGGCGTCTTGGGCAGCGCTGGATCGGCTGGAGCTGAGCAGGGGTGTGGGAGATGGACTTACAGGCTCAGAGCCAAAGGAAAAGGCCAGAGGAGGAACCCAGGGAGAAACAAAAAAGCGGGGAGACTCCCTGGGACCGGCCGCTCCGGAGCCAAACTTGCAGCTCCGACAAAGCTGACTTTAAGCCGACCTTCAGCAGCGCTTCTTAGCAATGTACACCGGGCAATCGCTGGTAAATCTTTATTAATTTTAATTGGCGGCACCCATTTATAAGAACCATTAAAAAGGATAAATTGAGCCCATCCGGCGTAATGTCTTTTGTTAATTAGTTTGTCAGCACTGTTTTAATATCCCCTAATGACTTCATATTTCAGACCTGACATTAAAGGAGACGCTGTGAGAAAGGAAATGGTCTTATCACAGTGTACTGTAACGTTTTTCTTTTTTGAACAAAAAGTGTCCTTCCAAATGCTGACCAAGGTTAGATGTCATTTAATTCTCAAAGGCAGGTGCCCGCGGACTTCTGAGGTCCCCAAGTCCTGCCAGCCAATCATTTCCCAACTTGCCCCCTTCCTCCAACCATCTCAGACACCCCCAAACAATCATTCATTTCTTCCTTCCTCCCTTCATTTATTCCTTAGTTCCTGAGCCCCTCCGAATTAGGGAAATAGTTTGTTATGAAATCAAGCGAGACACAGATACTTTCTAGAAAAAAAAAAAAAAGAGGCTTAAACACTTTTCATTCTCCATCCCGCCGAGGGGCTTTCCTCTCAAGTTCAAGCCCATCATTTTTGTTTGGGCAGGAAATAAAATACGGGAGGGAAGAGAGAGGCCGATATCTCAGATGGGCCTTGGCGGTGGGTTGCAAAGTTTTGCTCTCCAATCAGATGGAAAGCAAAACTGATACCAGATGGCCTTCCAAGGAAGGTGAACGGGTGAGAGAGAGAGCCGTGTGTATGTCCTAGCACCCCTGCGTAGCCAGCTCTTGCCGTGGGGTACACAGGATGAGGCGCAGAAGTATCGAAAGCTTTTACCATTATTTACACACTTCTCAAGTCTAAACAAACAAACAAAAAAGAGTAAATTTTTAAGCTTTGCTAATGTGTAATGAAGGGTCTCATGCCTTCTCTCTGCCTCAGCCTGCATGCCCAGGGCCCCCATGACTCCGAGTCAGGGGTGAGGGAGCAAGTCAGTAGCAGCATTCACTTGGCTCTCTGGGTGTTGTCCCACTCAGTTTATCTTTGCCTTGTTAAGTGAATTTATGGGTAATATTATCCAGGTTTAACTGAATTACTCTCACAAAAACCACAATTAAAAACTGAAGCTTAAAACCGCAAGATGACATGAAAAATGATAGAGCTGAAACTTCTCTGGGTCCTGGTACAAGCTCTTTGTCAACCATATTAGGAGGTAAAAATAATGTTGCGCTAATCACATCTGACAAGCAATTGACCAAAAAAAAAATATGAAAAATTATCAAGAAGAGTATTTGAAATGTGGATTTACATCCACTATTATTCACTGTAAACTTTGCCCTAGGCACATTCGGTGCCTTGAGATAGCAACTAATTAGTTCCATAATGGGATTAATTTATGCTTTGTGGATAAATAAAGAGACATTAACGGAGGTGCATGCGAGCTCAAAAACATTCTTACTGAGAGGGTGCGCAACCATAAATGCCTGGAGACCACTCAAGGGTGGGACTCTTGGCAATTCCTTAAACTCCTGAATCCTCAGTTTTCTCATCTGTAAAATGGTAACAATTCCAACTATCTTGTAAGTTGTTCTAAAGATTAGAAATCAAGCATTTAAAATGCCCAGGCCAAGGCTTCCTTGGTGATCCAGTGGTTAAGAATCCTCCTTGCAATGCAAGGGATACCGGTTTAATCCCTGGTCCGCGAAGATCCCACATGCAACTTGGCCCATGTGCCACAACTGCTGAGCCAGTGCTCGAGAGCCTGCAAGCTGCAACTACTGATCCCTCGCTCCTAGAGCCTGTGCTCCCAAAGATTAGCCACCACATAAGAAGGCCAAGCGCTGCAACAAAGAGTAGCCTCTGCTCACTGCAACTGGAGAAGGCTGCATGCAGCCAAGGAGACCCATTGCAGCCAGAAAAACAGTAAGAAATATAAATAAATAAACCTTTAAAATGAATAAACCTTAAGTGCCCATCCCAGAGCCCAGCACTGGATAGAACTCTCATTGTCATCAACACCCTTACTCTCACCATCACTTCAATAAGCAATATGTTACCATCCCTTCCAACACAGCCTATGGCAACTATGGAATCACTGAAGGTTAGAAACAGACAAAACTAAAGTCCACTTAAGAGACAAGAAGAATTTCTTGCAGGGCTTAAAGCTCCCTGGATGCACTTCCTCAGAAGAACTTTATCCTTGGAGCCTTGTAGGAAAGCGGGCAGATCAGAAAGGAAGATGCCCTTAGGTGACATCATTCCATGTTTTAATCCTGCATCTGTCTGTTACGATGCCTAAAAGAGCACTTTGGAGGTGCCTTTTGAGGGTTCTTGCAGGGGTTTTGCCATAAGTGGTCCCCTATTGAAAAA
>SJYX01012824.1:139070-167288 GCA_006410675.1 Oreotragus oreotragus | reverse complement strand
TTAGGGAAAATAAAGAGCTTCTCGGTTTCTTGATGCGTGGCCCTTACGTAACCAAGGGCGTCCAGAGCCTTGTTTCTGTCCTGACTTGTTGTGCCTAGGAGACACAGGAGCGACAGCCTTGGAAGAATCGACTGTTTTCCATCCATCAGAGCGAGCTAGCTTGCATCACAGGTTTAGGGTCTGGCAAAAGCCGAGGAGTAGGTCTAGAATTTCAGGGTGTGGTTGTGAGGCGTGACTTTTCTAGTTCGGTTGGAGCAGTAAAGTTTGAAATCTAGTTCTATTGTTAAGAGTTTGAATTTGACTTAAGTCAATAAGGACCGTTTATATTTTTGATACCGTCATTGTTAGAGGTCTAGGACGATTGAAGTAGGGGAAAATCGCAAGAGATTGTGAAAGAATAATTATAGAACTTGTCAAATGCAGAGTGAGAATGGAGAACCAAGGGAAAAGGAAAAAGTCTAAAATTAATCCTGGGTGACTGAGATAATAGAAGTCAGCATATCATGAGTTTCAAACCAGAGTTTACTAGGTGAATTAGGTGAAAACTAGGTACGTAAGTTTGTAAAATAACAAAAACGAAGTGCAGAACCTTCTTAATTTAGTTTAACAGCTCAAAATCAAAAACAAATGTTGCTGAAGAGAAAAATGAAGATTATATAGAGTGTGAGTTGTGGTGTTCATTTGTTACTTAAATTAAGTGGTCATTTACTGAAGCATGGAGATAGAGTTTGTTTTAACAGGATTTTCAGTATTCCGTGCCATTTTGTGGAATGAAACGTAATCTCTAACCTATTAACTGGCTTTTTCTCGTTTGCCTTCGAAAACACACAAGTCTCCCTTAATAGGCAACAAACTTTTATGGACTTAATCAGACCTTTTTGCTTTCCAACTGGAATTGCCTTTTTCTTATGGTCAAAATAGTAGTCCTCCTTGTCACCCTTGTTTACATCCATTTCCCTTTAAACCTCTGCAGTTAGATTTCTATACTCAACTGAAGGATATCAGTGCATTTCATTTCCTGTGTTACTTCTTCTTGACCTTTCTTTATACTATACTTGACAGTGTTACTGGGGCGTCCCTGGTAACTCTGTGGGACTTCCCTGGTAGTTCAGTCCGTAAAGAATCTGCCTGCAATGCAGGAGACATGGTGTTCAATCCCTGGGTCAGGAAGAGCCCCTCGAGAAGGAAATGGCAACCCACTCCAGTGTTCTTGCCTGGAGAATCCCAGGGATGGGGGAGCCTGGTGGGCTTCCGTCTGTGGGGTCACACAGAGTCGGACACGACTGAAGTGACTTAGCAGCAGCAGCAGCAATCCCTTAAAGGTCACATCACTTGCACTTTTCGTCCCAGTCTGTGGGTTGTATTTTCATTTTGTTTATTGTTTCCTTTGCTGTGCAAAAGCTTTTGAGTTTAAGTAGGTCCCATTTGTTTATTTTTGCTTTTCCCCCCCCATTATTATGGGAAACGCATCAAAAAAGATGTTGCTCTGAGTTATGTCAGTGTTCTGCCTATGTTTTCTTCTAGGGGTTTTACAGTGTCCAGTCTCACATTTAGGTCTCAATCCATTTTGAGCTTATTTTTGTATTTGGAGTTAAGGAATGATCTAATTTCATTTTTTTACATGTGACTGTCCAATGTTCCCAACACCATTTGTTGAAGAGATTCTTTCCAACATTGTGTAGAATTGTCTTTGTCATAGGTAAATTGACCATAGATGCATGGGCTTATTTCTGGGTCTTCTATCCTATTCCATTGAGCTATATTTCTATTTTTATGCCACTGCCATACTGTTTTGATGACTGTAGCTTTGCAGTATAGTCTGAAGTTAGGAGTCTGAGTCCTCCAGCTCCCTTTTTCTTTTTCAACATTGCTTTGACTATTTGGGGTCTTATATGTCTCCATACAAATTTTGAGATTTTTTTTTTCTAGTTCTGTGAAAAATGTCATTGGTAATTTGTTAGGGGTTTCATTGAAGCTGTAGATTGCCTTGGGCATTAGTCATTTTGACAGTATTGATTTTTTCCAATCCACTAAAAAGGTATATATTTCCATCTGTGTATATCTTCTTTAATTTCTTTCATCAGCATCATATAGTTTTCAGAGTACAGGTCTTTTGTCTCCTTAGATAGCTTTATCCCTAGGTATTTTATTCTTTTTGATGCAATGGTAAATGGAATTGCGTCTTGAGTTTCTCTTTCTGATCTTTTGTTGTTAGTGTATAGAAATGCAACGGTTTTCTGTGTATTAATTTTGTAACCTGCAATTACCAAATTCATTGATGAGTTAGAGTAGTTTTCTGGTGGCATCTTTAGGATCTTCTATGTATAGTATTCTGTCATCTGCAAGCAGTGACAGATTAACTTCTTTTCCAGTTTGGATTCCGTTTACCTCTTTTTCTTCTCTGATTGCTCTAGCTAGGATGTCCAAAATTATGTTGAATAAAAATGGTCCTTTTCATGTTTGTCTTGGTCTTGGTCTTAGAGGGAATGTGTTCAGCTTTTCACCATTGAGTATGATGCTAGCTGTAGATTTGTCATATCTGGCCTTTATTATGTTGAGGGATATAGCCTCTATGCTCACTTTCTGGAGAGTTTTTAATCATAAATGGGTGATGAATTTTATCAAAAACTTTTTCTGCATCTACTGAATGATCATATGGTTTTCATTCTTCAATTTGTTGATGTGGTGTATCACATTTATTGATGTGGGGATGTTGAAAAATCCTTACATCTCTTGGATGGCTACGAGATCATGATCTCTGATCATGGTGTATGACCTTTTTAATGTATTTTTGGATATGAATTGTTAGTATTTTGTTGAGGATTTTGGAATCTATGTTCATCAGTGATCCTGTCCTGTAAATTTCTTTTTTGTGGTATCTTTGTCTGGTTTTGGTTTTGGGGTGATGGTGCCCTCATAAAATGAGTTTGGAAGTTTTCTTTCCCCTGAAACTTTTTGGAACAGTTTGAGAAGGATAAGTGTTAACTCTTCTCTAAATATTTGATAAAAATTAACCTCTGAAGCTGTAGGGTCCTGGACTTTTGTTTGTTGGGAGGTTTTTAATCATTGTTTCAATTTTAGTGCTTCTGATTGGCCTGTTTATATTTTCTTTTTCTTCCTGGTTCATCCTAGGGAGACTATACCTTTNGAGAAGGAAATGGCAACCCACTCCAGTATTCTTGCCTGGAGAATCCCAGGGATGGGGGAGCCTGGTGGGCTGCCGTCTGTGGGGTCACACAGAGTCGGACACGACTGAAGTGACTTAGCAGCAGCAGCAGCAATCCCTTAAAGGTCACATCACTTGCACTTTTCGCCCAGTCTGTGGGTTGTATTTTCATTTTGTTTATTGTTTCCTTTGCTGTGCAAAAGCTTTTGAGTTTAAGTAGGTCCCATTTGTTTATTTTTGCTTTTTCCCCCCCATTATTATGGGAAACGCATCAAAAAAGATGTTGCTCTGAGTTATGTCAGTGTTCTGCCTATGTTTTCTTCTAGGGGTTTTACAGTGTCCAGTCTCACATTTAGGTCTCAATCCATTTTGAGCTTATTTTTGTATTTGGAGTTAAGGAATGATCTAATTTCATTTTTTTACATGTGACTGTCCAATGTTCCCAACACCATTTGTTGAAGAGATTCTTTCCAACATTGTGTAGAATTGTCTTTGTCATAGGTAAATTGACCATAGATGCATGGGCTTATTTCTGGGTCTTCTATCCTATTCCATTGAGCTATATTTCTATTTTTATGCCACTGCCATACTGTTTTGATGACTGTAGCTTTGCAGTATAGTCTGAAGTTAGGAGTCTGAGTCCTCCTGCTCCCTTTTTCTTTTTCAACATTGCTTTGACTATTTGGGGTCTTATATGTCTCCATACAAATTTTGAGATTTTTTTTTTCTAGTTCTGTGAAAAATGTCATTGGTAATTTGTTAGGGGTTTCATTGAAGCTGTAGATTGCCTTGGGCATTAGTCATTTTGACAGTATTGATTTTTTCCAATCCACTAAAAAGGTATATATTTCCATCTGTGTATATCTTCTTTAATTTCTTTCATCAGCATCATATAGTTTTCAGAGTACAGGTCTTTTGTCTCCTTAGATAGCTTTATCCCTAGGTATTTTATTCTTTTTGATGCAATGGTAAATGGAATTGCGTCTTGAGTTTCTCTTTCTGATCTTTTGTTGTTAGTGTATAGAAATGCAACGGTTTTCTGTGTATTAATTTTGTAACCTGCAATTACCAAATTCATTGATGAGTTAGAGTAGTTTTCTGGTGGCATCTTTAGGATCTTCTATGTATAGTATTCTGTCATCTGCAAGCAGTGACAGATTAACTTCTTTTCCAGTTTGGATTCCGTTTACCTCTTTTTCTTCTCTGATTGCTCTAGCTAGGATGTCCAAAATTATGTTGAATAAAAATGGTCCTTTTCATGTTTGTCTTGGTCTTGGTCTTAGAGGGAATGTGTTCAGCTTTTCACCATTGAGTATGATGCTAGCTGTAGATTTGTCATATCTGGCCTTTATTATGTTGAGGGATATAGCCTCTATGCTCACTTTCTGGAGAGTTTTTAATCATAAATGGGTGATGAATTTTATCAAAAACTTTTTCTGCATCTACTGAATGATCATATGGTTTTCATTCTTCAATTTGTTGATGTGGTGTATCACATTTATTGATGTGGGGATGTTGAAAAATCCTTACATCTCTTGGATGGCTACGAGATCATGATCTCTGATCATGGTGTATGACCTTTTTAATGTATTTTTGGATATGAATTGTTAGTATTTTGTTGAGGATTTTGGAATCTATGTTCATCAGTGATCCTGTCCTGTAAATTTCTTTTTTGTGGTATCTTTGTCTGGTTTTGGTTTTGGGGTGATGGTGCCCTCATAAAATGAGTTTGGAAGTTTTCTTTCCCCTGAAACTTTTTGGAACAGTTTGAGAAGGATAAGTGTTAACTCTTCTCTAAATATTTGATAAAAATTAACCTCTGAAGCTGTAGGGTCCTGGACTTTTGTTTGTTGGGAGGTTTTTAATCATTGTTTCAATTTTAGTGCTTCTGATTGGCCTGTTTATATTTTCTTTTTCTTCCTGGTTCATCCTAGGGAGACTATACCTTTCTAAGAATGTGTCCATTTCTTCCAAATGTCTGTTTTATTGGCATACAGTGTTCATAGTGGTCCCTTATAACCCTTGGTATTTCTGTGGAGTCAGCTATAGCTTCATTTTCAGTTTTACTGATTTGAGTCCTTTCCCTTTTTTTTGATGAGTCTGGCTAATGGTTTATACATTTTTCTTTATCTTTTCAACGAACCAGCTTTTAGTTTTATTGATCTCTGAGATTGTTTTCTTTGTCTCTATTTCATTTAATTCTACTCTGATCTTTATGATTTCCTACTTTCTACTAACTTTATGTTTGTTCTTCTTTCTCTAGTTATTTTAGGTATAAGGTTAGATTGTTTAGTTGATATTTATCTTGTTTCTTGCGGTAAGATTTTATTGCTCTAAACTTCCCTCTTAGAACTGCTTTAGCTGCATCCCATAAGTTTTGGACCATTATGCTTTCATTTTCATTTGTCTCTAGATTTTTTTGTTTTTCTTCTTCTTTGATTTCTTCAGTGATCCAGTGGTTGTTTAGTAGCATACTGTTTAGCCACCAAGTGTTTGTGTTTCTTAGAGTTTTTTCCCTTGTTTATTTTTAATCTCATAGTGTTGTGATCAGAAAAGATGCTTGATATGATTTCAGTTTTCTTTAATTTACTAAGGCTTGCCTTGTGCCCCAGCATGTGGTCAATCCTTGAGAATGTTCCTTGTGCACTTGAGAAGAATGAGTAGTCTGCTACTTTTGTGTGGAATGCTCTATAAATATCAATTAAGTCTAATTCATCTAAAGTGTCAATTAAGGCCTGAATTTGCTTATTGATTTTCTGTCTGGATCATCTGTCCATTGATGAAACTGGGGTATTAAAGTCCAGCCCGTCATCATGTTACTGTCAATTTGTGCCTTTATGTTTGTTTGTATTTGCCTTACATATTGAGGTGCTCCTGTGTTGGGTGCCTATATATTTATAATTGTTATATCTTACTCTTAGATTGAACCCTTGATCATTACGTACTGTCCTTTGTCTCTTATAGCAGTCTTTGTTTGAAAGTCTATTTTGTTGGATTTGAATGTTGCTGCTCTAGCTTTCTTATGATTTCCATTTGCATTAAATACCGTCTCCCATCCCCTTACTTTCAGTCTGAAAGTGTCCATAGGTTTGAGATGGATCTCTTGTAGACAGCACATATATGGTCTTATTTTTTTTATCCACCCAACTATGTCTTTTGATTGATGCATTTAACCCATTTACACTTAAGGTGATTGTTGATGTGTCTGATCCTACATACGCAGGACTTCCCAGGTGGCTCAGTCAGTAAAGAATCTGCCTACAGTGTGGGAGACCTGGGTTTGATCCCTGGGTAGGAAAAATTCCCTGGCAGAGGGCATGGCAACCCACTCCAGTATTTTTGCCTGAAGAATCCCCATGGACAAAGGAGCCTGGTGGGCTGCAGCCCATAGGGTCGCAAAGTGTCAGACCTGATTGAGTGACTAAGCTCACATAGCACACGATCCTGTTCATTTCAGTCATGTCTGACTCTGCAACCCTATGGAATGTGCACGCTAGGTTTCCCTGTCCATCACCAGCTCCCAGAGCCTGCTCAAACTCATGTCCATCGAGTCAGTGCTGCCATCCTCTGTTGTCCCCTTCTCCTCTGCCTTCAGTCTTTCCCGGAATCAGGGTCTTTTCCAATGAGTCAGTTCTTCACATTAGGTGTCCAGAGTATTGGAGCTTCAGCTTCAGCATCAGTCCTTCCAGTGAGTGTTCAGGACTGATTTCCTTTAGGATTGACAGGATTGATCTCCTTGAAGTTCAGGGGACTCTCAAAAGTCTTTTCAAACACTGCAGTTCAAAAGCACCAGTTCTTTGGTACCAGAGTATTGGAGCTTCAGCTTCAGCATCAGTCCTTCCAGTGAGTGTTCAGGACTGATTTCCTTTAGGATTGACAGGATTGATCTCCTTGAAGTTCAGGGGACTCTCAAAAGTCTTTTCAAACACTGCAGTTCAAAAGCACCAGTTCTTTGGTACTCAGCTTTCTTTATGGTCCAACTCTCACATCCATACATGATTACTGGAAAAACCATAGCTTTGACTATATGGACCTTTGTTGGCAAAGTAAAGTCTTTGCTTTTTAATATGCTGTCTAGGTTGGTCATAGCTTTTCTTCCAAGGAGCATGTATCTTTAATTAATTTCATGGCTGCAGTCACCATCAGCAGTGATTTTGGAGCTCAAGAAAATAAAAAGTCTGTCACTGTTTCCATTGTTTTCCCATTATTTGCCATGAAGTGAAGGGACAGACTGCCATGATCTTAGTTTTTTGAATGTTGAGTTTTAAGCCAACTTTTCACTCTCTTCTTTCACTTTCATCAAGAGGCTCTTTAGTTCTTCTTCGATTTCTGCCATTAAAGTGTTCATTTGCATATCTGAAGTTATTGATATTTCTCCTGGCAATCTTGTTTCCAGCTTGTGATTCATCCAGCCTGGCATTTCACACAATGTACTCTGCATATACTTTAAAAAAAAGCAGGGTGACAATATACAACCTTGACATAAACCTTTCCCAATTTGGAACCAGTCCATTGTTCCATGTCCAGTTCTAAATTTTTATTCTTGACATGCATACAGATTTCTCAGGAGGCAAGTAAGGTGGTCTGGTATTTGCATCTCTTGAAGAATTTTCCACAATTTGATGTGATTCACAAAGTCAAAGGCTTTAACCTAGTCAATAAAGGAGATGTAGATGTTTTTCTGGAACTCCCTTGCTTTTTCTGTGATTCAGCGGATGTTGGCAATTTGATCTCTGGTTCCTCTGCCTTTTCTAAATCCAGCTAGAACATCTGGCTTTTTTTGGATCATGTACTGTTGAAGTCTGTCTTGGATAATTTTGAGCATGACTTTGCTGTCGTGCAAGATGAGTGCAGTTGTGCTGTAGTTTGAACATGCTTTGGCATTCCCCTTCTTTGGGACTGGAATGAAAATTGACTGTTTCTAGTCCTGCGACCACTGCTGAATTTTCCAATTTTTGCTGGCACATTGAGTGCAGCACTTTAACAGTATCATCTTTTAGGTTTTGAAATAGCTCAGGTGGAATTCCATGACTTCCACTAGCTGTGTTCTTAGTGATGCTTCCTAAGGCCCACTTGACTTCACACTCTAGCTTGAGTAGCTCTTGTTGAGTGATCACACAATTGTGGTTATCTGGGTCATTAAGATCTTTCTTGTATAGTTCTTCTGTGTATTATTGCCACCCACCTTTTTTTTTTTTAATTATCTTCTGCTTCTGTTAGGTCTGTATACCATTTCTATCTTCTATGTGCCCATCATTGCATCTTTGCATAAAACTTTTTCTTGGTATCTCTGACTTTCTTGACGAGAACTCTGGTCTTTCCCATTCTATTGTTTTCCTCCATTTCTTTGCATTGTTCACTTAGGAATGCTTACTTGTCTCTCCTTGCTGCTCTTTGCAACTCTGCAATCAGGTGGATACATCTTTACTTTTCTCTGTTTCCTTTCACTTTTCTTTTTTTTCTCAGCTATTTGTAAAGCCTCCTCAGATAGCCATTTTGCCTTTTTGCATTGCTTTTTTGGGGGTGGGTTTTGATCACTGCCTCTCGTACAAGTGTCAGGAACCTCATCCATAGTTCTTCAGGCACTCAGTCTATCAGATCTAATCCCTTGAATCGATTTGTCATTTCCGCTGTATAATCATAAGGGGTTTGATTTAGGTCAGACCTTAATGACCTAGTGGTTTTCCCTACTTTCTTCAGTTTAAATCTGAATTTTGCAATAAGGAGTTCATGATCTGAGCCACAGTCAGGTCCCAGTCTTGTTTTTGCTGACTGTATAGAGCTTCTCCATCTTCAACTACAAAGAATATAATCAATCTGAATTTGGTACTGACCACCTGGTGATGTCCATGCATAGAGTCATCTCTTCTGTTGTTGGAAGAGGGTGTTTGCTATGACCAGCACAATCTCTTGGCAAAACTCTGTTAGCCTTTGCCCCACTTCATTTTGTACTCCAAGTCCAAATTTGCCTGTTATCGTAGATATCTCTTGACTTTGTACTTTTCTATCCAGTCCCCTGTGATGAAAAGGACATCTTTTTTTGCTGTTGTTATTTCTAGAAAATCTTGTAGGTTTTGGTGGAAAACCTTCAGCTTCTTCAGCATTAGTGGTTGGGGCATAGACCTGTATTACTGTGATATTGAATGGTTTGCCTTGGAAATGAACAGAGATCATTAAGTCATTTTTGAGATTGCACCCAAGTACTGCAGTTAGGACTCTTGTTGAATATGAGGGCTATTCCATTTCTTCTAGTGGATTCTTGCCCACAGTAGTAGATATAATGGTCATATGAATTAAATTCTCCCATTCTGGTCCATTTTAGTTCACTGATTCCTAAAATGTTGATGCTCACTGTTGCCATCTATCCTGTTTGACCACTTCCAATTTACACTGATTCATGGACCCAGCATTCCACGTTCCTATGCAGTATTGTTCTTATGGCATCACACTTTACTTTCACCATCAGACACATCCACAGCTAGGTGTTGTTTCTGCTTTGGCTCAGCCTCTTCATTCTTTCTGGGGCTATTTCTCTGCTCTTTTCCAGTAGCATATTGGGCACCTACCGACCTGGGGAGTTCACCTTTCAGTGTCCCATCTTTTTGCCTTTTTATACTGTTCATGGGGTTCTCAAGGCAAGAATGCTGCAGTGGCTTGCCATTCCCTTTTGCAGTGGACCACATTTTATCATATGTGTGTATATGTAAACCATATATATCCATAATAGGGTGGTACTGCTTGGGTTTGAAACCCCATGTCTGCACCTTGTTGGCTCTGTGACTCTGGGCAGGTTACTTGACCTGCCAGTGCTTAAGTTTCTTTTCCTGTAAAATAAGAATAGTGGTACCCACCCATTAGCTTGTTCTGTATATACAGCATGCTCCATATCCATCTGTTTGTGTCCACCCCACATGTGACCTCCCTAGCATTTGCCTCGTGAGCTCTTGCCCAGTCTCCTTCCCCTTTTCACTCCTGCTTCTACAGTCATTCTTTACACTTCAGCCAGAGTGGTCTTTTTATAATAGTAAAGCCTTCAATGACTTCTTCTTATACAGGCTAGAATCCAGACTCCTTCTCAGGCTCTGTCTGGTCACTGCTTGCTTCTGTAGTCTCAGCCAGACTGTGTGTTCTCTTGAGTCTGTGGCTCCCGGAACACTAGTCTACTTTTTCTACTTAGCGTGTGTCAAGTTTGTTCCTAATGCAAGGCCTTTGTCCTAGTTCTTCCTAATGCCTCAGACGCTCTTTCCCTAGACTTTTCCCAGGCTGACTCTCTTAATATTCAATTTCTCAGCTCCTGTGACATCTCCAGAGAGCCCTTTTCTGAACATCCTATGTGAAACAAGCCCTCATTCTGTAATTCATTATCCCATTTTGTTGACTTCAGAATGTACTTACCCTACCTGAAATGTTTTTCAGAGGTGCTAGTAAGATCAGACTTTGTTTATTTGTTAAGTGTTTCTTGTCATCATTGGGATAAAAAAATAAAAGTAGTCTCTTCTTGAAACTCACAGTCTGATAGGGAGACAGTCAAGCTAATAAGGGAATTATATGTTTCGGAAAAATAGAGCATGCATAGGCATGCTGCAGAAGCTAAGATTGAAGTGCCTGCCTGCGTTGTCAGGGATGGTCTCTAGAGTGCTTGGAGCAGATGAGCTGTCCTTGAAAGATAATTGTGACATGCAAATAAAATTTAAGTGGCCATGTTCATTCATCATGTGTGTTTATCCTACTATAATTTTGCCATGCCTGGGATATTTAATGAGTTCTAGGCATTATGCCCAGCGACAGGGATATAGCAGTGAACCAGGAAGGAGGAACACGGAAGAGAGGATTGCTCTCAGGAAGCTTGTGTTATGTGGAGAGAGAATAAATATGTAAACCTTGTATTTACAGTGTTGTAAATACAACAGTGTACTTACACAGTGTATTTACACCGTGTATTTACACAGAGGTGCTTTCAAGGAAATAATCATGTTGAAATAGAACCTGACTTAAAAATAGTCAGGGAGAGATACTGTGCGGTTGTGTTGTTTGAGCCGAATTCTGAAGAACAAAAATGAACCAGGCAAGGCAAGCTGGAGAAGGACTGTTAACTGGTAGAGGCACACTGTAAAGAGCTTGAGGTGGAAGTGGGTTCAGAACAAAGAGGAGGCTGGTGTGGCTGGCACAGAATAAGAGTGGTTTGAATGGAAAGAAAATCAGGAGCCAGATCATACCATCTAGCTCATCAGGAGCTCCAGTTCCAAGAGCCAGGAATTTGTAGGGTAAGAGATAAACTTTGTATATCATTCCAAGAGCAGTGGAAAGCCATCACAGGATTTTAACAAGGGGAATGATACAATCTGATTTATGGTTTGCGTGCATGTATGTGTGTGTGCGTTGATTTTGTTTTTTGGTCCATACCATGCAGCGTATGGGATCTTAGTTCCCTTGGGATCTCAATTCCTTGATCAAAGATTGAACCTGAGCCACAGCAGTGAAAGTGCCAATTTCTAACCATTGGACCTCCAGGGAACTCCCTGATTTACGTTTTAAAAACAGATGCACTGAAGAAGGGAAGTTGGCGATGCAGGAAATGAAGTAGAGGCTGTTACAGTGGCAAGAAATGGTGGCTGTGCAGATGAAGTAAAGTGGAAGAATTTAGGTATATTTTAGACACAATGTTGACAATACTTGTGATAGAATATCTCCGGGTATTAGGCAAAGATGGCCGGTGAGTCCTTAGATTTTTGGCTTAGCTCCTGGGCAGATTGTAATGTGATGTCTTGAGGTGGGAAATACTGGAAAGAAACTCAGTGTTCTAGCATGGCAATTGAGAGCCATGTGTTGGACAGCAAAATCAGGCTAGTCAAGTTGGCACTTGGATATATGAGTCTGGAGGTCAGTTGAGTGGTGAAGGCTAGAGATAGAAATTTGGAATTCATCAGGACATAATTGCTGTTTAAAGCTGTGGGGCTAGATATGATTATGGAGACAGTGAAGTTTGAAAATTGAAAGGGGCCTGGAACAAAGCCCTGGGACATTCCAGCAGTTAGAGGTTCGAAAGGGAATGATAGGGAGGCTGAGAAAAATAACTAGAGAAATAAGAGGTGGACCAGAAGATTGTGTTAAGATGGAAGCCAAGAGAAAGGGTTTGGAAAATGGTTTATACACATTACCTCACTTCATTTTCACAACTACTTATGCAGAGTATTTTAGAAAACCAAGGTTAACACTCAGGAATACTCAGTTTCTCAATCTGTCGAAAGATGGGATAAGGGGAGGGGAGGGAGACTCAAAGGAGGGAACATCACTATGAACAAAGCTAATGGAGGTGATGGAATTCCAGCTGAACTATTTCAAATCCTAAAAGATGATGCTGTTAAAGTGCTGCACTCAATGTGCCAGCAAATTTGGAAAACTCCGCAGTGGCCACAGGACTGGAAAAGGTCAGTTTTCGTTCCAGTCCCAAAGAAGGGGAATGCCAAAGAATGCTCAAACTATAGCACAATTGCACTCATCTCACACGATGGCAAAGTCATGTTCAAAATTATCCAAGGTAGACTTCAACAGTACATGAACTGAAAAATTCCAGATATTCTGGATTTAGAAAAGGCAGAGAAACCAGAGATCAAATTGCCAACATCCACTGGATCATAGAAAAAGCAAGAGAATTCCAGAAACACATCTACTTCTGCTTTATTAATTGTGCCAAAGCCTTTGATTGTATAGATCATAACAAACTGTGGAAAATTCTTAAAGAGATGGAAATACCAGGCCAGCTTACCTGCCTCTTGAGAAGTCTGTATGCAGGTCAAGAAGCAACAGTTATAACTGGACAAGGAGCAATGGACTGGTTCCAAATTGGGAAAGGAGTACATCAAGGCTGTATATTGTCACCCTGCTCTTTTAACTTATACGCAGAGTACATCATGCGAAATGCCGGGCTGGATGAAGCATAAGCTGGAATCAAGGTTGCCGGGAGAAATATCAATAACCTCAGATAGCAGATGGCACCACTCTTATGGCAGAAAGTGAAGAGAAACTGAAGAGCCTTTTGATGAAAGTGAAAGAGGAAAGTGAAAAAGCTGGCTTAAAACTCAACATTCAGAAAACTAAGATCATGGCATCCGGTCCCATCACTGCATGGCAAATAGATGGGGAAACAATGGAAACAGTGACAGACTTTATTTTCTTGAGCTCCGAAATCACTACAGATGGTGACTGCAGCCATGAAACTAAAACACTCTTGCTCCTTGGAAGAAAAGCTATGACAAATCTAGCCAGCATATTTAAAAGCAGAGACACTACTTTGCTGACAAAGATCTGTCTAGTCAAAGCTATGGTTTTTCCAGTAGTCATTTATGGATGTGAGAGGTGGACTGTGAAGAAATCTGAGTGTTGAAGAATTGATGCTTTTGAGCTGTGTTGTTGGAGAAGACTCTTAAAAGTCCCTTGGACTGCAAGGAGGTCCAACCAGTCAATCCTAAAGGAAATCAGTCCTGAATATTCATTGGAAAGACTGATCCTGAAGCTAAAGCTTCATTACTTTGGCCACCTGATGCGAAGAACTGACTCATTGGAAAAGACCCTGACGCTGGAAAAGATTGAAAGCAGAAGGAGAAGGGGAGAACAGAGGATGAGATGGTTGGATGGCATCACCTACTCGATGGACACGAGTTTGAGCAAGCTCCAGGAGTTGGTGATGGACAGGGAAGCCTGGTGTGCTATAGTCTGTGGCGTCACAAAGAATCAGACATAACTGAGTGACTGAAGTGAGGGAGACTTAAGAGACTCACTCATATATATGTAATTGTGACTAATTTGCATTGTTATATGACAGTAACCAACACATGCTGCTGCTGCTGCTAAGTCGATTCAGTCGTGTCCTACTCTGTGCAACTCCACAGACGGCAGCCCACCAGGCTCCCCTGTCCCTGGGATTCTCCAGGCAAGAACACTGGAGTGGGTTGCCATTTCCCTCTCCAATGCATGAAAGTGAAAAGTGAAAGGAAAGTCGCTCAGTCATCTCCAACTCTTAGCGACCCCATGGACTACAGCCTACTGGGCTCCTCCGTCCATGGGATTTTCCAGGGAAGAGTACTGGAGTGGGGTGTCATTGCCTTCTCTGAACCAACACATAGCTTTAAGTAATTTTCTAAAAATTTTAAAAAAAGGAAAACAGCTGGTAAACCCAGGCTCTTAACCACTGTGGGTGTTTCCCAAAATAGAAAAGTGAGTCCCAGGTTGCCAAGAAGATGAGATGAACATAGCGAGGTCTTTATTGGATTTTGCTATCCAGATATTGTTAATCTTGCTCAAAGTCAACAGTAGGATAGATAAAAGCCAGATTGAGTGGTATGAATAGTAAATAGGAGGTGATGACAGGAGACAAATTCTCGGTAACTTGGAGAACTTCTCTTGAATGGAGGAGCTAAGAAATGGAGTGAAAGCTCAGTGGGACTCTGGGTTAAGAGAAGTTTGTTTGTCTTCAATTCTTTTAATTGGGAGGAGCTAGAGCCTACGTTTATGCTTGCAGAATAGTCAAGGGGTAAAGGGGATGAATGATGGAAGAGGTAACAGTTAACTGAAGATGTGGCACCTTTGAAAAAGCAACTGAAATGGGATCCAGGGCAAAGTGGAGAGGCCCAGGGAACTTCAGTTAAACAGAACCAGAAACTTAAAAGTGGTTTAGAAAAGGCTCTCTGATTGCAAGGAAAAATATCCACGCTAGCTAAGTAGAAAGTGGCTTATTTGAAGATCTACGCTAGGTAAGCTCTTGGACGTCCAAAGTTAGGAAATAAAGTGAAGCTGGCCTTGGTGTGGAAGCCTATCTAGACAGTCATTAACTGGGTTACCTTGTTTTGTCTCTTGTAGATGCCATGGTCTTTCCTTCCTTTCTGAGTGTATATGTTACATTCCCTTGCTTCTCTGCTTACTCATGGCTTGTCTCTTTGCTCTGACTTCTGCTTTTACGTGGCATTGCTGACTAACTCTAGCCCCTTGGCCCTTTCATTTCCAGTGCCCATCATCCAGATGATCAGGTTTCTCAGAGTGCTAGCTGAGTTCATTCCATTTTTGAAATGGGGCAAAGTTCATTCCACTTTCGGTCCATCAGCTCTGGCCAGTGGGAGGAGGATGGGAATCACCTTGTAGGTACTTAGGGCTGTCCCTCCCAGACTGTGAGTAAGGGCTGTATTTGGGAAGACAATGACTGGCATGTTTACTACAAGTAGAAACTTATAATTCAAAGTTCAGTCACAGATAATATGCTCAAATCTTTTAGTATAAGTAGGTTATATAAGCAGCAGCCCAATTTGGGCTTACTTAATTTAGAACTCAGATTTAATTTAAAATTACATTTTATAAAGTTTATGCTTAAACAGGATTAGAAACTTTAAGATGATAAACTTATCAGAAGTTAAAACATACATTTCTAGTGAACAGTGAATCAGGTAAGAGTATTGCAAAAGTAGTAATATTGAAATGTCAACAGTAATATATACTGACTGGAAAATTTAGAAATAAAGGCATAATGCATAAAAAAAGAAATTACCATAATCCCATTGCTGAGAAATATAAACTAATATAGATTAATACTTTTTATATCATAACAGATATTTATATTACAGGAAATAAGGTATGCGGAGCGACGTTATGTATCAAAACCCACTTTGAATGTAAGTATAAATTTAAATGTGCTTTAAAGAAAATGTAGTCAATTAAAAACTATTCTTACTGCATGTATAGGTGAGTGTCAACTTGATAGTTAATTACTGAAATATTAAGTCAAACTCCCTTATTACCATGACATTTCTTAGATCTAGTGCCCTGCATAATTTCTGCTTCTTCCCTGATTACTGTCTATTGTAAACAGCCTTCTCTAAAATTAAGCAGTGTTATTCCTTTACTCATGGGGGACCCCTAGTATATTGTACTGGTACATTGCAGAGGCCACATGGAAGATACGAGAAGAAAGATGCTGAATGAGCTGGAGGTGAGACAAGAAGAACCATTACTTGGTCACCTAATGCTTTCTGAGGGGTCCTCTCTTTGTGTCTTAGGGATTCCTAAAAAGACTTAGTAATAGCCTCCAACCAGAATGAGGAAATGTTCTCTTATTATCTATGATAAATTATGTATGTATGTATGTATTTAAGAGAAAGTAGAAAGCAAGTGTAAGGAGAGAATTGTTAAGATAGTGCTTTGTAGTGTTTAAGAGAGCTTTTATCTATTTTTTCTTCAATTTTATGTTGTTTTATTAATAGTTTAAGAAGTTATGGCTGTGAGACTTCCCTGGTCATCCAGTGGTTCAGAATCCACCTGCCAATGCAGGGGACAAGGGTTCGATCCCTGGTCGGGGAAGATTCCACATACCGTGGGGCAACTGAGCGCACATGCCAGAACTACTGAAGTTCGCGTGCACGAGAGTGCGTGTTCTGCAACAAGAGACGCCACTGCGGTGGGAAGCCCAGCTCTGCAACTCGAGGGCATCCCCCGCTCACCACAATCAGAGCAAGCCTGTGCGCAGCCGCGAAGACCCAGTGCAGCCAAATAACAAAGGGAATAAAAAGAAATTATGGCTCTGGCTGTGTCCCAGTTAAGCGGTGTTGCCCCTGCTAGCATGTAGGTTCTTAATTCCTAGCCTAGAGGAAGCCCATTAATTAGGATTGTTTATTACGCAGTTAACAAGGGTAAAGTATTCATTTCTTAAATTTTGACTAAGGAATAGAATTGAAACTTAAGCTTCTGGTCTATGCCTGTTTTAGTATTGGTTTGTCTTAGTTTTCTATGAGGTTTTAAGCCATAAAGTACTAGCATTATACTGGTTTTAGTGTTGTTCAAATATTGAGATTATTTTCATCTTTGATGAATAATTAGACACTCATAAAAAGTCTGTTTCTTGAATAATATATCTATGAATCATGTTTATTTATGAAAGATGATATTGATAAAATATTTAAATGTAATAATTTTTACCATCTTCTGTCTTGCCAGGAAGTGGTCATAGTAAGTGCTGCAAGAACACCCATTGGATCCTTTCTAGGCAGTCTTTCCTCTCTGCCAGCCACTAAACTTGGTTCCATTGCAATTCAGGGAGCCATTGAAAAGGCAGGTCAGTAGTTGCTTTACTTTTTGTGTTGAGGGGATAGTGGTTCATTGGAGCAAATGTTTATTTTGCACTTACTATATACATAACACTTAGAAATGAATTAATGAATGCATTTTTGAATTCTCTTGAAAAGAAGTCCTTGGACTACAGTGTTAGTAATAAAACTCAAAACTGACAAAAACCATTCCTGCTATATAATGTCATGTACTTTACTAGGTAATTACTAATTATTGAGTTGAATAAAATATGGAAATGTTTCTTGATTTTTTAAAAAAGGGATTCCGAAAGAAGAAGTGAAAGAAGCATACATGGGGAATGTTCTACAAGGAGGTGAAGGACAGGCCCCTACAAGGCAAGCAGTACTGGGTGCAGGTACTAGGAATACATTTTTGCATCTATACTTGAATGTTTGACGTGGTGAAATGGAGGTCATTTCAGCTTAAATAGACTATGAATGCATAATAGACTTATGTACACCAAAGAAATGTTTCAGATTATGGTTGACCGTGCTCTGTTTTATTACAGTTGTATTTGAAAGGAATCTGTTTTTCAAAAGTATGATTTATATTGGTTTTAGGCTTACCTATTTCTACTCCATGTACCACTGTAAACAAAGTTTGTGCCTCAGGAATGAAAGCTATCATGATGGCCTCTCAGAATCTTATGTGTGGACATCAGGTAAGAAATACCTTCTTTTCCACTTATAATTAAAATAATATGCAGTGCTAAGAAAACACTAAAAACCTAAACGTATTCATACTTTAGAAGTGAAATTCTTTCCAGTAAGTGCAGTTGCTGTGTTGTTTCAGACACTGAGGAGTGTTTGGATTTGCCAGTTCCACGTGAAGTAGAGGTTAGAATGATAGCTGAAGTGTCTTTTATTAAAAGTAGTTTCCAGTTAGGATGTTTTAGTGCCCCTTTCACTTAGAGATTCTGGGGGATTTAAGACATCATAAATGTTGTATTTGCTAGATTGAGAAGGGCTTTCATTATAAATGAGAATAAGGTGCTGACCTTGGGGATCAGATCATTGATGGAGTCCAGAATTGACGACTGATTTGTAGTGCCTCACGTTCAGGTTTGGCTATAAAATTGTGCAGCTTTCTATTGGCCTTGATGATTTTGATTTTGTTTGAGACTGGGCAAGAGACAGGCTGCTCAGCAAATAATATGTTGGGTTAGACTAGACCTGGACTCATAGAACTAAGAGTTTCAGATCCAAGTCCTTTTTTTCAGTTGAAGAAATAGATTGAGATGACTACAAACATAGTTACAGGGCTTAAATTAGAAAACAGGTGTCCCTATCCCTGTGTAGTGCATTCTGGCCTATCAGGGCATAATACACCAAGATAAAAACCAGTTGTGAGGTGTTTGCAGATTATTATATATATATATATATAAATCACAGTTTTGCATACCCTTGCTATTACTCCTCCCTTGCTTTGTTTCCAGTTGTAAGGCAAGGCAGAGAAGGGGAAAAAAAAAGAGTGATGCCTGATACATATGCTAAAAACTGAAATGGTATAGAAAATTATAAAATGAAAAATCTTTCTTCTTACCCTGCTTTAAGTGTCTAATTTATTCATCACTTTCTTTTATATTTTGCAACCTAAGAGCAGAGAAGCTTTGGGCAAGTTGCTTAGATTCTGTGCCTCATGTAATATCTTGGAGATCTTTCTGTATTCAGCACATGAGATAGTATTCTACTGAACTGATATATAATATATTCTGAGGGTCCCTATTGAATGGATATCTAGGTTGTCTCCAGTTCTTCTCTATTTTAAATAATGCTCCATAGAGTACCCCTATGTGTGTATCTTTGTGTACTTATAAATATTTAAATCAACTCTTAATTCACTACACTAAGCATTATAATGTAGTGGTTAAGAACAGAAGGTCTGGAGCCAGACTAATTTCAAATCCTAGTGTTGCCTGTCATCAGCTGAGGAATTACATGTGGACATTCACTGGAGACAGGTGAATAAAACATTAAAAAAAAATCTTATCATGTGTAGGTCTTTCTTTTGCAAAAATTCCTAAGAGGAGAATTTCAGAGTCACAGATTTAAAAATTTGGATATTTGAAAATACTTTCTATAAAAAAGTTATACCAGTTACATATTGTCCAAAGGTTGTGAGAGCTTGTTTGCTTATACATAAGGTAACATTGGCGACAGGTATTACCAAATCAACCCTAGTCAAACCAGTGGGTGAAAATGGTCATGAGATTATTAGGTGTTTGAAAACTGAATGACAAGCATAATTTTGTCTCAGTTGATTATTTTGTGGTTCTCTAGCAAATGCTTTTAGTTAATATTCTTGGTTCATATCTGTATTTTTAAAATTATCTGACTTAGAGGAATATTAGGAATTGCCTTATTTTGAATATTATCTAATGATCAATTTTATTTAATACTGTAGAACTGATAATGTTTTCTGTCACTTATTTTCATCATCCCCAGGAAATACTCAGTATTTCAGGATAACAGAATAAAACTTATAAGAGAACTATTTGAGACTCTCCATATTTCAAAATAGCCCAAATATTTAGATTTCTTTGGTATGGAATTTCTGTTTGTCTTTATTCCTGATTAAAGACTGTGAGAATATAATGTTAGTTTTAATTTTATGTTTACATTAGTCTTTTTATTAAACTTTGTTTCAAATTAGCCTTTGTAATGCAAATGAATTTTCTCCTGTATATGTGTAATTACAGGTTAGTTGATTAATATTTACTAAACTTCTACTATATATGCCAGGCACTAATTACATAAAAATAGATATGACAAAGTTTCTGGCCTCAGAGGAGCCAGAAAGGCCTCACTAGTTTAGTGAAAAGGTTTGGCATATAAATATAGCTACAATACTGTGTAATATTATTAATAAAAGGAATACACGGTAATTGGGGAACACGAAAGAAGGAAGGGAGACTGTTCCAAAAACGGATAGGGGAAAAAAAAAGGGATAGAAGTAGATAGTCAGGGAAAGTGGCTGACAACTGATTTGTTGGATAGAAAGGGCTGTGTCTTGATTAGTTTTAAAGAAAATGACTGTTTTTTTTGGTTGGTGAATAGGTCAGAAGTGCAGAGGTGTGTGAATTACCATGGTATCTTTGAAGATCTTGATTTTTTTTTTTTTTCCCTTCTTGGCCTTACGGCTTGTGAGATCTTATTTCCACAACCAGGGATTGAGTCCATTCTCCCTACCGTGGAAGTGCAGAGTCTTAACTGCTGGACCACCAGGGAAGTCTGTTTGAAGACCTTTAAACAATTCTGTATGACCTCCACTCATGTAGGTCCAGGCATGAGATTGGAAAGGGAGTGAAAAGTCAGACTGTAAAGAGGCTTATATACTATGCTGGGGAGTCCATTTTTTTTTTTTTCCCTTCTTGGCCTTACGGCTTGTGAGATCTTATTTCCACAACCAGGGATTGAGTCCATTCTCCCTACCGTGGAAGTGCAGAGTCTTAACTGCTGGACCACCAGGGAAGTCTGTTTGAAGACCTTTAAACAATTCTGTATGACCTCCACTCATGTAGGTCCAGGCATGAGATTGGAAAGGGAGTGAAAAGTCAGACTGTAAAGAGGCTTATATACTATGCTGGGGAGTCCTTTACAGAGTGGTATGACCAGACTTAGTCTAGCCAGAATGACTCAGATGAGTGTAGATGACAGTTGGATGGAAGGAAAGGCTTTCTGTCAGATGACCAAGTTAGAAAGCTATTATAGCTGTTTGGAAAGAGTTGATGAGGAGGATCACAATCAAGGAAGTAGGATTATTTCTGAGAACTGAGATTATATTTTTGGCAGTGTCAGTGAAATGAAGCATTTAGAAGAATTTCAGAAGATAGTTTTACATTAAAGATTCCTATTACTGTCTGATTCTGATCTTAATTATCATTACACATTTCAGATCATTTCCTTCTACCAGCGTCAAGAGGGTACTTCTTATATTGACTGTATAGCAATGTTTCATAAAGTTCGTGTAGAATCCTTGTTGCTGTGTAAAGGGTATAATGGATCTGTAACTATAATTGACCCATGAACGTAGATTTGAAGTGCCTGGGTCCACTTAATGCATGTTTTTTTTTTTTACGAAGACCCAGTGCAGCCAAATAACAAAGGGAATAAAAAGAAATTATGGCTCTGGCTGTGTCCCAGTTAAGCGGTGTTGCCCCTGCTAGCATGTAGGTTCTTAATTCCTAGCCTAGAGGAAGCCCATTAATTAGGATTGTTTATTACGCAGTTAACAAGGGTAAAGTATTCATTTCTTAAATTTTGACTAAGGAATAGAATTGAAACTTAAGCTTCTGGTCTATGCCTGTTTTAGTATTGGTTTGTCTTAGTTTTCTATGAGGTTTTAAGCCATAAAGTACTAGCATTATACTGGTTTTAGTGTTGTTCAAATACTGAGATTATTTTCATCTTTGATGAATAAGTAGACACTCATAAAAAGTCTGTTTCTTGAATAATATATCTATGAATCATGTTTATTTATGAAAGATGATATTGATAAAATATTTAAATGTAATAATTTTTACCATCTTCTGTCTTGCCAGGAAGTGGTCATAGTAAGTGCTGCAAGAACACCCATTGGATCCTTTCTAGGCAGTCTTTCCTCTCTGCCAGCCGCTAAACTTGGTTCCATTGCAATTCAGGGAGCCATTGAAAAGGCAGGTCAGTAGTTGCTTTACTTTTTGTGTTGAGGGGATAGTGGTTCATTGGAGCAAATGTTTATTTTGCACTTACTATATACATAACACTTAGAAATGAATTAATGAATGCATTTTTGAATTCTCTTGAAAAGAAGTCCTTGGACTACAGTGTTAGTAATAAAACTCAAAACTGACAAAAACCATTCCTGCTATATAATGTCATGTACTTTACTAGGTAATTACTAATTATTGAGTTGAATAAAATATGGAAATGTTTCTTGATTTTTTAAAAAAGGGATTCCGAAAGAAGAAGTGAAAGAAGCATACATGGGGAATGTTCTACAAGGAGGTGAAGGACAGGCCCCTACAAGGCAAGCAGTACTGGGTGCAGGTACTAGGAATACATTTTTGCATCTATACTTGAATGTTTGACGTGGTGAAATGGAGGTCATTTCAGCTTAAATAGACTATGAATGCATAATAGACTTATGTACACCAAAGAAATGTTTCAGATTATGGTTGACCGTGCTCTGTTTTATTACAGTTGTATTTGAAAGGAATCTGTTTTTCAAAAGTATGATTTATATTGGTTTTAGGCTTACCTATTTCTACTCCATGTACCACTGTAAACAAAGTTTGTGCCTCAGGAATGAAAGCTATCATGATGGCCTCTCAGAATCTTATGTGTGGACATCAGGTAAGAAATACCTTCTTTTCCACTTATAATTAAAATAATATGCAGTGCTAAGAAAACACTAAAAACCTAAACGTATTCATACTTTAGAAGTGAAATTCTTTCCAGTAAGTGCAGTTGCTGTGTTGTTTCAGACACTGAGGAGTGTTTGGATTTGCCAGTTCCACGTGAAGTAGAGGTTAGAATGATAGCTGAAGTGTCTTTTATTAAAAGTAGTTTCCAGTTAGGATGTTTTAGTGCCCCTTTCACTTAGAGATTCTGGGGGATTTAAGACATCATAAATGTTGTATTTGCTAGATTGAGAAGGGCTTTCATTATAAATGAGAATAAGGTGCTGACCTTGGGGATCAGATCATTGATTGAGTCCAGAATTGACGACTGATTTGTAGTGCCTCACGTTCAGGTTTGGCTATAAAATTGTGCAGCTTTCTATTGGCCTTGATGATTTTGATTTTGTTTGAGACTGGGCAAGAGACAGGCTGCTCAGCAAATAATATGTTGGGTTAGACTAGACCTGGACTCATAGAACTAAGAGTTTCAGATCCAAGTCCTTTTTTTCAGTTGAAGAAATAGATTGAGATGACTACAAACATAGTTACAGGGCTTAAATTAGAAAACAGGTGTCCCTATCCCTGTGTAGTGCATTCTGGCCTATCAGGGCATAATACACCAAGATAAAAACCAGTTGTGAGGTGTTTGCAGATTATTATATATATATATATAAAAATCACAGTTTTGCATACCCTTGCTATTACTCCTCCCTTGCTTTGTTTCCAGTTGTAAGGCAAGGCAGAGAAGGGGAAAAAAAAAGAGTGATGCCTGATACATATGCTAAAAACTGAAATGGTATAGAAAATTATAAAATGAAAAATCTTTCTTCTTACCCTGCTTTAAGTGTCTAATTTATTCATCACTTTCTTTTATATTTTGCAACCTAAGAGCAGAGAAGCTTTGGGCAAGTTGCTTAGATTCTGTGCCTCATGTAATATCTTGGAGATCTTTCTGTATTCAGCACATGAGATAGTATTCTACTGAACTGATATATAATATATTCTGAGGGTCCCTATTGAATGGATATCTAGGTTGTCTCCAGTTCTTCTCTATTTTAAATAATGCTCCATAGAGTACCCCTATGTGTGTATCTTTGTGTACTTATAAATATTTAAATCAACTCTTAATTCACTACACTAAGCATTATAATGTAGTGGTTAAGAACAGAAGGTCTGGAGCCAGACTAATTTCAAATCCTAGTGTTGCCTGTCATCAGCTGAGGAATTACATGTGGACATTCACTGGAGACAGGTGAATAAAACATTAAAAAAAAATCTTATCATGTGTAGGTCTTTCTTTTGCAAAAATTCCTAAGAGGAGAATTTCAGAGTCACAGATTTAAAAATTTGGATATTTGAAAATACTTTCTATAAAAAAGTTATACCAGTTACATATTGTCCAAAGGTTGTGAGAGCTTGTTTGCTTATACATAAGGTAACATTGGCGACAGGTATTACCAAATCAACCCTAGTCAAACCAGTGGGTGAAAATGGTCATGAGATTATTAGGTGTTTGAAAACTGAATGACAAGCATAATTTTGTCTCAGTTGATTATTTTGTGGTTCTCTAGCAAATGCTTTTAGTTAATATTCTTGGTTCATATCTGTATTTTTAAAATTATCTGACTTAGAGGAATATTAGGAATTGCCTTATTTTGAATATTATCTAATGATCAATTTTATTTAATACTGTAGAACTGATAATGTTTTCTGTCACTTATTTTCATCATCCCCAGGAAATACTCAGTATTTCAGGATAACAGAATAAAACTTATAAGAGAACTATTTGAGACTCTCCATATTTCAAAATAGCCCAAATATTTAGATTTCTTTGGTATGGAATTTCTGTTTGTCTTTATTCCAGATTAAAGACTGTGAGAATATAATGTTAGTTTTAATTTTATGTTTACATTAGTCTTTTTATTAAACTTTGTTTCAAATTAGCCTTTGTAATGCAAATGAATTTTCTCCTGTATATGTGTAATTACAGGTTAGTTGATTAATATTTACTAAACTTCTACTATATATGCCAGGCACTAATTACATAAAAATAGATATGACAAAGTTTCTGGCCTCAGAGGAGCCAGAAAGGCCTCACTAGTTTAGTGAAAAGGTTTGGCATATAAATATAGCTACAATACTGTGTAATATTATTAATAAAAGGAATACACGGTAATTGGGGAACACGAAAGAAGGAAGGGAGACTGTTCCAAAAACGGATAGGGGAAAAAAAAAGGGATAGAAGTAGATAGTCAGGGAAAGTGGCTGACAACTGATTTGTTGGATAGAAAGGGCTGTGTCTTGATTAGTTTTAAAGAAAATGACTGTTTTTTTTGGTTGGTGAATAGGTCAGAAGTGCAGAGGTGTGTGAATTACCATGGTATCTTTGAAGATCTTGATTTTTTTTTTTTTCCCTTCTTGGCCTTACGGCTTGTGAGATCTTATTTCCACAACCAGGGATTGAGTCCATTCTCCCTACCGTGGAAGTGCAGAGTCTTAACTGCTGGACCACCAGGGAAGTCTGTTTGAAGACCTTTAAACAATTCTGTATGACCTCCACTCATGTAGGTCCAGGCATGAGATTGGAAAGGGAGTGAAAAGTCAGACTGTAAAGAGGCTTATATACTATGCTGGGGAGTCCTTTACAGAGTGGTATGACCAGACTTAGTCTAGCCAGAATGACTCAGATGAGTGTAGATGACAGTTGGATGGAAGGAAAGGCTTTCTGTCAGATGACCAAGTTAGAAAGCTATTATAGCTGTTTGGAAAGAGTTGATGAGGAGGATCACAATCAAGGAAGTAGGATTATTTCTGAGAACTGAGATTATATTTTTGGCAGTGTCAGTGAAATGAAGCATTTAGAAGAATTTCAGAAGATAGTTTTACATTAAAGATTCCTATTACTGTCTGATTCTGATCTTAATTATCATTACACATTTCAGATCATTTCCTTCTACCAGCGTCAAGAGGGTACTTCTTATATTGACTGTATAGCAATGTTTCATAAAGTTCGTGTAGAATCCTTGTTGCTGTGTAAAGGGTATAATGGATCTGTAACTATAATTGACCCATGAACGTAGATTTGAAGTGCCTGGGTCCACTTAATGCATGTTTTTTTTTTTTAATAAATACATACTACAGTTGAGTCTGTGGATCTAGAACCATGGATAAGAAGGGCCAACTGTGAAATTGTACCCAAATTATCAAGTGTGGAGGGCTGATGTTTCTAACGATGGTGTTCAAAAGTCAGTGGTACCATTTGAATTGACACTGGGTTTTTATGTGTTGCTGAGCAGGACGTGATGGTGGCAGGTGGGATGGAGAGCATGTCCAATGTCCCCTATGTAATGAACAGAGGAACAACACCGTATGGTGGGTTAAAGCTTGAAGATTTGATTGTAAAAGATGGACTAACTGATGTCTACAATAAAATTCATATGGTAATTATTGCATTTTAGTGGAGAAATGCCATCTATACATAATACTGCTTGGTTAAAACATTTTTTTTTTTTTTTTCAGAAACTGAAGGATATAAATGTTGATTTAGCCATTCATTTTAGGAAAATGTTTTTCTATGGTCATTGTATCAGCTTGGCTCAATTTTTTAATAAATTGCCCCACACTGACATAGTGCATTTTCTGACTTCTAATAATGGATACCATAGCTGTTTAATTATTAGTCCTCAAAATAGCTGCTTCTGGGCTAATTCAAATAGCTGAGATGTGAGTGAGAGAGTTACTGGGTACAGAAAGAAGTATATTTTAAGAACTAAATTTAACTGCTAACCACTGTTTTATGTTATAAAAAGCAAATATTTTATAAGTTTTTCAGAGTTACTTAGAATTTTTTAAAAATTCCAACTTTTATCAGGGCAACTGTGCTGAAAATACTGCAAAGAAGCTGAATATTGCACGAGAGGAACAGGATACTTACGCTCTTAATTCCTATACCAGAAGTAAAGCAGCATGGGAAGGTGGAAGATTTGGAAATGAAGTTGTTCCTGTCACAATTACAGTAAAAGGTTGAAGGATCATGTTCCAAAATAGACTCTGATTCTTAATAGACTTTACATATTGCTAAACTTTTTATGTTTAACTTGTAAATTGGTACTTTTTAAATTTCAACTGAAAACACTTGACACTGCTGCTGAATTAGTAAAGGAAATGTTGCTAGTTCAGAGATAATTAACCCCAATTCAATATCTGATTCCGAGTTGGAGATTGCAAATTTCCACTATGCATGTTTTTTTTTGAGAAGTGTTTTTATTAGAACTCTTTCTAATATAACCAATAGACTGTTGAACACATTAAGTGAAAAGCAGGTATTTACTAGAAGGCTAGTTGGGGGGTTGTCCCAGAACTGAAAGATGTGTGGCAGCAACCAGTCAGCACCGGGAACTTCAGGGACTGGAAGAGAATGGGCAGCACCGCTGGGACATGCTGTCTGGGCTTCTCACTGCTGCTTTTGTGCTGTTAGCTTCCTCTACTGCTGCCTCCATCTCCAGAGTCCATGTGTAGGGCTCTCAGAGGAAAGATAACTTCTCACCAACTGCAGCAGAATCAATCCACAGTAAAGACTCATTAACTTGGTTTAGGTTACATTTCCATTCTAAAAATAATTACTGTGATGAGAACGATTGAGGACCCAAACGTACCCAAACTTTGCGTCTACACTGGGTTAGAAGAATGTCTGTGATATAGAATGAGCTCAAGAGAGAAGACAGTGGGATGTGGCTGAATAGAAGATTGAAATTGTATCAAGCTACTTAATAAACTCTTCTTTAAGACACTAACAAATTACAGATGGTAGATTCTTCAGTGGAATTTACTTGGGATAGTATAAGTTATGTGGGCACACAAAGGGAAGCAGAGACTATCAGGCACCTTTTGCATTGTTTCTTACTGAGCAAGTAATTATTGTCTTTACTGCAAAGATGACTTAATTTAAAAGATTTTTGTTTTAGGTAAACCAGATGTAGTGGTGAAAGAAGATGAAGAATATAAACGTGTTGATTTTAGCAAAATTCCAAAGCTGAAGACAGTTTTCCAAAGAGAAAATGGTTAGTATTAAGAAATGAAGCATATAAAAAAAAAGAATCAGTATACCATATCTAGTTGTAGAAATGCCTAAGGATTTTTTTTCTTTTTTCTTTTCTTTTTCTTTTCTTCCTAAGGATTTTTAAAAGTAATTCTAGAAAACATCTCGATGTTACTTAACATTTTCAGTGTATCAGGCTCAAATGAAATTAACAAAACATTTATTTATCCAAAGTATATTTTAAATTGTTTAATAATTAATACTTTGTGTGCGTGTGTTTGAAGTTTTTTTAAAATTATTTTTTATTGGAGTATAGTTGATTTGCAGTGTTGTAGTAGTTTCTGCTGTACAACAAAGTGAATCAGTTTATATATATATATATATATATATATATATATTCATTTTTAGATTGTATTCCCTTTTAAGTCATTACAGAGTATTAAGTAGAGTTTCCTGTGCTATACAGCAGGTTCTTATTAGTTATCTATTTTATATATAGTTAATACATTTTTTAAATTACTATTT
>SJYX01012824.1:125007-136462 GCA_006410675.1 Oreotragus oreotragus | reverse complement strand
TCTAACTGTTGCTTCCTGACCTGCATACAGATTTCTCAAGAGGCAGGTTAGGTGGTCTGGTATTCCCATCTCTTTCAGAATTTTCCACAGTTTATTGTGATCCACACAGTCAAAGGCTTTGGCATAGTCAATAAAGCAGAAATAGATGTTTTTCTGGAACTCTCTTGCTTTTTCCATGATCCAGCAGATGTTGGCAATTTGATCTCTGGTTCCTCTGCCTTTTCTAAAACCAGCTTGAACATCAGGGAGTTCACGGTTCATGTATTGCTGAAGCCTGGCTTGGAGAATTTTGAGCATTCCTTTACTAGCATGTGAGATGAGTGCAATGTATAGTTTAATGATTTTTAGTATTCATTTAACTTCAAGAGATTGTAGAGAAGAAGAAATATTTGATTTTGACACTGATTTGCAAAATGTATGAGTGTCTGCTCTGTTGTGGATAAGGGAAGATGTAGAGTTAGGAAAAACATGAAGTGGTCCTTATCTTTGATGAATTATAAACCAGAATCTATCCAGTGCCATTATGCATGTATTTTGAGCTAGCTTTGAATAAACACAAAAAACATGAAAAGATATGCACGTTTAGTTATGTATATGTTTCCTGAGGGCAGGACTTATCTCCATCCATATCTTCATGTATCTAGCAACCCAGGCAGTATTCTGTAGGAATTTGTTAAACTGACGCAGGTGAGTGCAGTGTGAAAGAATGTTCTGATGTCATGCTCATTGATACTTTCAGGTACCGTAACAGCCGCCAATGCCAGCACACTGAATGATGGAGCAGCTGCGGTGGTTCTGATGACTGCAGATGCAGCTAAGAGGCTCAATGTTAAACCACTGGCAAGAATAGCAGGTAGAAAAACTCTTCTTGATACTGAGATTCTTTCTCAGTAATACATAGAAGTTGGCGATTTTTATATGTAAGTCTTAACTTTGTGACATAATTTAGTACACGTTTTAGTTGAGATAGACTCTCCTTTAATATTTTCATTATGATTTGAGTTATATAAGAGAAAGTTTTCAAAAATCTTTTCCTTCCGGATGATGTGTGGGAGAGTACAAGTACATGTTTTCCTCTGGCATTGTCAGTTAAAACAAAAAGAATATGAGCTTAGGAGCATGAAAAATGTAATAGTACTGGCATTTATTATTAACTGTGTGGTCTCAGCATTTCCTCGGTCTCTTTAAGCATATTTGTAGCTGTAAAGTCTGCCTTGCCTACTTCATAAGGAGTTAAACAGATACCGTTTTGTTTAGATCATGGTTTCTTAACCTCAGCAAAACAAATAATTGTGTTGTAGGGCCTGTTCTATGCATTGTAGGATTTTTAACAGCATCTAGTGGCAGCATCTTCTGCCCACTAGATACTGCAATAAGTGGCATTCTACCTGTTGCAGGAACCAAAAATGTCTCTAGATAATGCCAGTGTCCTGGGAGGCAATTCCCTCTAACTTCCTGTGTGTGCAAATCAATGGCTTAGATGATTGGTATAATTTTATAAAGTACAGAATCTTAAAAAAGGCACAAACACATTTAAATATTTTACAAAGATTAGAAAACTTGAATTTTTGCATATTATATAAGTTTTTAGATATAGCTTTGGGTACTTGTAAAAAAGATTTTAACGACCTTTTTTTTTTTTAAATATAAAGCATTTGCTGATGCTGCTGTAGAACCTATTGATTTTCCAGTTGCACCTGCATATGCTGTTCCTAAGGTGAGAACAAAATAATAGATCATATCTCATTCTGCCAATTTCTGGTTTTCCTTATACCAGGGTTGCATATTTTAGATTTTAAATGTTATTCATCTGCCAAAGCATAGCAGTAGCTTAGTTTCAAATCTCACTCCTGAAAACAATGAAAGCAACAAGGATAACAACAAAAGTAAAACAGCAACACACAAACTATATCTTAAGTGGAGCAGATAAAAACTGTATAATTGAATTCCTTGTGCTGAACTCACACACCAAGAATGGTAACCACAAAGTGGGAAGTTGGTATGGCAGAGAAGGAGGAATGTTGAGAGTCCAGAGTTATAGAGTTCAAAGCAGATGTTCATTATTTAGAAGGAGCAGTCTTCTAAGAGGGGAACTGCTGGTAGCTGGTGTTAGAGTAAAACTTAAGATGGCAAGAACTCGACTCCAAATTGTCAGTTTGAGTCTTTGTGGGACGTTACTAAGGGGTCACATGAAAAGACAGAGTGTTGTATTGGTTTAGGAGTTAAGGGATTTCAGAAGACTGCAGCAAATATTCCTTTTCAGAAGTAGAAGGCCACACCCTGAGAGAGAACTTCTGGGGGTAACATCCAGATTTAAAGGAAAAAACACCAGAGGGGAATAGGATAGCAAAGGATAAGGAACAACAGGGAGTGATGATGCTCTGTCCAGAGGTGGCAGACCTCAGAAAACAGCTTCTGAAAGTGAACGCATCACACTAGAAAGGAGGGGTGATAAATGTTTCTCAGCTCGATTCTGAGTGAAAAAAGTGGCTACACTTAGGTGCATGTTTTATCTCGTGTTGTTGAAACTAAGGGAAGCTGTTTGAGCTCTACAGCTTAAAAACTACCTGAGCCTGCTGTTAGAAGAAAGCAAAGAGGAGGGAAAGTTTCATGTTAATTTTTTTGTTGCTCATAACAAAAATAGTTCTAAAGATAAAGGGCTCTAGCAATATTTTATAAAGATAAAAGCATAAAGATAACATCTGCAATAGCTGAGGAACTATCAGAACAAGAAATCATAATAAGATTTTAAATAAATCATTCACAATGAAGACACAATAGCCCTGAATAACTGTGCCCCAAATAACCCAATGGCACCTTTTATAAGGCAGAAACGCTAGGGGATGCAATGAAAAATTATTAGAGATTAATGTAACTCTTTGATAGATAAGGGCTTCACAGGTGGTACTGGTAAAGAATTCTGCTAGTTCAGCAAACACAAGAGTCATAGGTTTGATCCCTCAGTTGGGAAGATCCCCTGGAGTAGGAAATGGCAACACACTCCAGTTTTCCTGCCTGGAGAATCCCATGGACAGAGGAGTCTGGTGGGCTACAGTCCATGGGTTCACAGAGTTGGACACGACTGAGTGAGCATATACACACACACACACAATACACCTTTTTCTTTGACAGATAAACAACCTAGAACTAAGGAACATATAATCAGTAAAGTAGATCTTAAGAGTATATGTCAAGTATGTACCCCCAAATAAAGACTATGTGTTCTTTTCCATGGAATGTTCAAGATTAAGGTTAAGAAAATCATTTTTTCAAAATAGAAATATGATAATACAAACAAAGATGAGAAATTAAGGAATTTCCTGGTGATCCAGTGGTCAGATTCCACACTTCTACTGCTGGGAGCAGGGGAGACACAAACGAAAATTGCAGAATTTTGAGAAGATAAAGTAAGTTTTGACTTAATTATCTGAACATAATCTTTATTTTTTTTAAATTTAGGTTCTTAAAGATGCAGGTTTGAAAAAAGAAGATATTGCTATGTGGGAAGTAAATGAAGCCTTTAGTCTGGTCGTACTAGCAAACATTAAAATGCTAGAGATTGATCCCCAAAAAGTTAATATCAACGGAGGAGCTGTTTCTCTTGGACATCCAATTGGGTAGGTTAAAATCATAAAGAAAAAGAAAGCTAGGTTAATGGCCATCTTTGTATTTCTCTCTAAATTTAAACTGCTTCATGATAACGCCTGTTACTCTTGGTTTACCACTTTTTCTTCCTGCCCATCTTTCACAAGCCAAATACCATTTCTGATAGGATCCCCTCTGAACACAGAGATCTGTCACACCTGTTGCTTGGAAACTAATGTTGTTTTATGCTGAAGAAGATAATTTAAGATTCAAGACGATGTTTGGGCTTTTGTGGGGCTTCCCTGGCTGTCCAGTGTTTAAGACTCCGCACTTCCACTGCCGTGGGTAGGGCTCAATCCCTGACTGGGAAACCCAGCTCCCACATGCTGCTCAGAGTGGCAAAAAAAAAAAAAAAAAAAAAAAAGCTGTAACCATTCTTGAAACAAGTCTCCCAAGTTAAAGTAATTAAATTCAGCTATAAGTCATGGCTAATTTGGTTATTCACACAGTCTATAAACCATTAAAGTACCAAAATGCTTTCTTAATCCTAGGATGTCTGGAGCCAGAATTGTCGTCCATTTGGCTCATGCGTTGAAGCAAGGAGAATATGGTCTTGCCAGTATTTGCAACGGAGGAGGAGGTGCTTCTGCCATGCTGATCCAAAAGCTGTAGACAACTTCTGTTGTCTAAGGCGACAACCCTATGTAGCTAGAAAGCCCTGCTGTAATCAGAGTGACTCCTGTCAAAATAATCGGGTCTGGCTGTATCAAAACAATTTATTCAAATTTTGACTATTTTCAACTCTTTTAAAAAAATAAGGTAAAAAGATCAAATCCCAAAACCTTTTGAGATTATAGAAGTTTTTTCTTCTTTACATTTTTTTATAATGTTGAGCAGATTTTTGTTATAAAGCTATATTGTTTGAAATACCATTGTGCGTGATTATGTTAGTGACTTGTAAGTAGAAGCTTCCATGTTAGAGAATAAATCTTAATTTACATTTCTGAGGATTGTTAAAGATTAAGTGAATATTACCTGTCACTAATTTAGATTGAATAGACTCTTCAAAGTGAGAGTAGTTATTCTGTGCAAACTAGGAATGTCTTATGTTATTAGTCAAAAAGCCAAAGACATTGTGTGTAGTGTTGCTAGAAATAAGAGGAACCCATGTGCTCAGGTCTGAAGTGGGTGCAATTTCTCATAAGCTCATCATTCAGAGTTTGTTGGGGGTGAGGTTAGGGATTTTGTTTTCATTACTACAGCAGCACAGAGAGTGGGAAAGAAGGTGGAAACTAAACTGCTCAACTGAATGGATTTATGAAGAGAAGAGATTGTCATAGTCAGTACACTACAATGCCTGTTGTTAAGCAGAAAAAAAAAACGCAGCATAAATATCCTGAGTTGCATCTTATCTAGAAAAAAGAAACACATTGTAGGTAGGGTCTATGCACACCAACCTCAGCTGTATTTCAGAGAAGGGAAAGCTTCTGTCCAAGTTCATACCGACAATAGTGGGTGATTGAGCGGACAGAAATGTGGTATTACAGATCTCTCATGGCAAGTAATTCACAGTGAGTCCTTATCTTTGAAGGAGCAAAAAGATAACATGGAAAAAAATTGTTCCTAGGACTATGACAAAGGCTGCTTTCAAAAATATCTGTGTAGTAGTTACAGCTAGCTCCCTTTTGTACATCATTGTGTGCTAAGTACTGACTTAGAGGCTTTATTTGTATTAACTCCCTTAATCCTTACAAAAATTCTATAGGTTAGGTACCATTGTTATCCCTCCTATATAAATAAGGAAATTGAGGCATGGAGTGGTAAAATGGAGTTCCCAAGGTCAACCACCTGGTAAGTAGCTGAGATGGATTCAGTTCCAAGCAGTCTTATTCCAGAGCTCAAATTCTTAATTCACTATGTTTGTCTTCTCAGTACTTTCAAATAAGTATCTGTCCTAACTAGAACAGGAACTAGGTAAAATACATGGGGGGGAAAAAAAACTAATATAGAATACTTCACTGAAGATAAGCATAATTAACATTGAATCCAAAAGTCAGTCATCTAGAAAACACCTGCAAAACTCTCTTAAATCTGGGAGGGGTGCAGGGGGAGGGGGGGAATGAAAGAAAAATAAAGACAAAGGACCAACAAGTAAATGGTATTTATTAAAAAGAAAAATAAATGGTACTCTAAAGCAGTAATTACAATGTAAGATAAAAACTTAAGATTTTTACTAATTGGACAGATTTAAAAGGCTTTGTTTCATTAAGGTCTCTTCACTAAAGAGATCAAACCAGTCAATCTTAAAGGAAACCAACCCTAAATGTTCTTTGGAAGGGCTGACGTTGAGGCTGAAGCTGTAATACTTTGGCCACTTGACCCTGATGATGGGAAAGATTGAAGGCCAAAGGAGAAGGGATTGGCAGAAGATGAGATAGTTAGATAGCATCACTGACTCAATGGATATGAATCTGAGCAACTCTGGGAGACAGTGAAGGACAGGGAAGCCTGGTGTGCTTTAGTCACTGGGCTCACAAAGAGTCAAACATGACTTAGTGACTGAACAACAAGAACAACTTCATTAACAAAATTAACAGAAATGTTAATGTTCTGGGGAAACACAGTAAAGAAAAAATTCTTCAGACATCTAGGTAGAAAAATTGGAAGGCTTACTCCTTGTTTCTATTATATTAACTATCAGAAGACAAGTGAACAACCTCTACATATTTTTAATGGAATAAGAGTGATGAAGATGCCAGAAGGAGTATCAAGGCATGCAGCAGCTTAGAAAATATAGTACTCTGCTGTTGCCTTCAGAAATGCCAAAGGTTTAGACTAGCATGTGGAGAGAATAAACATGAATTTTGGAATATGAAAGTTAAATTTTTAAAAAATGATTAAGGACTGACTAAAGAGCAAGGGAAGGTAGGGGTAAAAAACATAAATATGCTAAATCCAAATGCCAGTGGAATGAAAAAAGGAGTTGCACATTTTAAATTACTGTGGAAGATAAAAGCTGAAAAACCCAGTAAGTAAGAGAAGACTGGCATATTTCATAAATTATTAGACATCAATGCAGAAGGTGTTAAAATAGGACAAGAACTATTCTGTATAAGGACAGTTACTCAAAATTAAGTTATGGAGAAACTGAAGATGGTCACAGAAGAATTGGCTCTTATGAAGGATGACATGAGAATTTAGCATGCATTTAGGAGCTGATTGGGACCCTCCCTGTAGACTGGGGAAGCCAGCAGATACCATCTATACCTTCTCACCAAAGCCCACTCAAGTTACTGTTAGTCACTCAGTTGTGTCCAACTCTTTGTGACCCCCATGTACTGTAGCCCACCGTGTTCTTCTGTTAATGGAATTCTCCAGGCAGTAATACTGGAGTGGGTAGCCATTCCCTGATCCAGGGATTGAACCTGAGTCTCCTGCATTGCAGGCAGATTCTTCACCATCTGAGCCTTCAGGGAAGCCCTTTAGCCCACTTGTTGTTCAGTCACCCAGTTGTGCCCGACTCTTCGCTACCCCGTGGTCTGCAGCATGGCAGGCCTCCCTGTCCCTCACTGTCTCGTGGAGTTTACCCAAGTTCATGTTCATTGGTGATGCTGTCCACCAACTCATCCTCTGATGCCCTCTTCTCCTTCTGTCCTCAGTCTTTCCCAGTGTCAGGGACTGTTCACCAATGGGTTGTCTGCCCACTGTACATTGCCAATATCTCACATGTCTGCGGCCTCAACTTCTGTAGCTGCTATGGAAGGGAGAGGCCCCTGGATCACCTGGCTCTAATAGCCAGCAGGTTTTATGCTTACAGGTGCTATGGAACTGTAGCAAAGAATCAGTTATTAATGGGTATAGCAGCCCTCCCCACACCTCACAAGGGTATATATCTGGGCTCAATGTAGAGGGAACATGCAAGAAAGCCCATCACCCTGATTTCTCTTTGGGAGAGCCCTTACTACTTTCCCTGTTGCTGCCTACCAGTAGGCTGCCTACAGCTTTCAGTCAGCTTGCATCCAAAGACTTAACTGCAGTCTTCCTCTTTAGGATGCTGACAGGTCTTACACATTCTGAACTTTGAGCCACTAAGAACAAAGAGAGCAGCATGGAAAATCACAAAAGTTTAAGACATGAAGGAGATCTGGCCAAGCTGATGTATAAGATTCCCTTACACAAGATCACTCTGTCAAGACTAAGAGAGTATCTCTTTTATCTAAGATACAGAAGCCAACATAAAAAGTCAATGAAAATGAAAAATGAGGATATGTTTCAAACAAAAGAATGAGATAAAACTCCAGAAACAGACCTTAATAAAACAGAGATAAGTGATTTATATAATAAAGAATTAAAAATAATGGTCATAAAGATGCTCACTGAGATCAGGAGAACAATGTTTAAACAAAGTGAGAATTTTTTTTTTTTTTTAAGGCAGAAACTATAAGAAAGTACCAAACAGGAATCACAGAGCTGAAGAATACAATAACTGAAATGGAAAACTCAGGAGAGGAGTTCAGCAACAGACAAAGGATCAGTGAATTCACAAGGCAATGAAAATTCATCCAATAGAAGAACAAAAGAAAAAAAATGAGTAAAAACACCTTAAAGGACTTATGTGACACCATCAAGTGAACAAATATATGCGTTATAGGGGGTTCCAGAAGTAGAAGAAAAAGAGAAGGGCGCAGAAAGCTTAGTCAAAGAAATATCACTGACAATTTTCGTAACCTGATGAAAGAAACAGGTATCAAAATTTAGGAAGCACAGAGAAATCCCCCAAAGATAAATCTAAACAGCCCCACATTGAAACACATTATAATTGTGAAATGTTAAAGGAGAGAACCTTAAAAGCAGCAGGAAAAAACTTTGTTATGTACAAAGAAGCCCCGATAAGACTATCAGCAGAAACTTTATAGGCCAGAGGGGTGTGACTTGATTCATTCAAAAGGATGGAAAGATTAAAAAAAAAAAAAAGCCTGGCAATCAAGAGTACTTTACCTAGCAAAGCTGTCCTTTGGAATTGAAGGAGAGAATTTCCCAGACAAGCAACAACTGGAGGAGTTCATTACCGCTGGAGCAGCTTTCAGTTCAGTTCAGTTCAGTCACTCAGTCGTGTCCGACTCTTTGCGACCCCATGAATCGCAGCACGCCAGGCCTCCCTGTTCATCACCATCTCCTGGAGTAGCTTTACAAAAATGTTAAAAGGGACTTCAACCATCTGAATCAAAGGATGCTAATGAGTAACNGTCCGACTCTTTGCGACCCCATGAATCGCAGCACGCCAGGCCTCCCTGTTCATCACCATCTCCTGGAGTAGCTTTACAAAAATGTTAAAAGGGACTTCAACCATCTGAATCAAAGGATGCTAATGAGTAACAAAGAAACCTTTGAAAGTATGTCTCACTGTTAAATATATAGTTAAATTCTGAATACACTACTGTTGTAATGGTGGCAGCTAAGTCCTTATAACTCTAGTATGAAGGCTAAAAGACAAAAATATATTAATAAGCATAGCTTAGAATTTTTAATGTATACACAGGGTTAAAATATGTAAATTGTGACATCAAAAATATAAAACGGAGGGAGGAGTGTAGAAATTAAGTATTTGAAGTTGTTATAGCTTAGAATATATTGTTATAAATATGAAATGGTTTATATAATCCTTCTGGTAACCACAAAGCAAACACCTATACTAGATGCACAAAAGATAAAGGAATCTAAGCACACCCCTACTCCCCCTGCCAAAAAAAAAAACCACACACAAAACAAAAAACCATCAAATCACAAAGGAAGACAGCAAGACATGAAGGAACAAAGGAATTACAATGCAGCCAGAGAATAATGAACAAAATGGCAATAATAAGTCTATATATATCCATCCATGAACTTTAAATGAACAAAATTCTCAAAAGACAGACTGGGAAAAAAAAAAGAACTGGACTGACTTGGTAGTGCAGTGGATAGGAATCTGCCTGCCAGTGCAGAGGACATGAGTTTGATCCCTGGTCTGGGAATATTCCATATGCAACTAAGGCCATGTGCCACAACTACTGAGCTTAGGGCCCACATGCTGCAGCTACTGAAGCCCACATGCCTAGAACCCATGCTCCACAAGAGACACCCTCACTGTGAGGAACCCATGCACTGCAACAAAGAGTAGTCCTGCTTGCCGTAACTAGAGAAAGCCTGCACAAGGCAGCTAAGACTGAGCACAGCCAAAAATAAGACCCAATTATATGCTGCCTACACGAGACTCACGTAGGCTTTAAAGACATATACAGACTGAAAGCTGAAGGAATGGAAAAAGAGATCTCATGAATGGAAACCAAAAGAAAGCAAGGTGGCTATATTTATATTGGACAAAATAAGACGCAGAATGTAGTAATCTATAAAGGTCATGATTAAGGGGTCAGGCCAACAAGAAAATAAATGATGAAAGGGAATTCCTTGGTGGTCTAGTGGTTAGCAACACTTGGCGCTTTAAAAAAAAAAAAAAACCTTGGTGCTTTTTAAAAAATTATAGTTATTTGGCTGCCTGGGCTCTTAGTTGTGGCATGCAGGATGTTCTGTTGAGTGCATGAGCTCTCTAGCTGTGGTGCACAGGCTTAGTTGCTCTGTGGCATATGGGACTCAGTTCCCTGGCCAGGGTTTGAACTTGCATTCCCTGCATTGCAAGGCAGATTCTTAACCACTGGACTACCAGGGAAATCCCAAGGCTTGGTGCTTCACTGCTGGGGCCTGAATGCAATCTGTGGTTGAAGAACTGAGATCCTGCAAGCTGTGTGGTGTTGGCGGGAGAAAAAACAAAAACAAAAACAAAAAGACCTCAGGAAGGAACAGATAGTAATGCAATAATAGGGGACTTCAACATCCCACTTTCAACAATGGATATTTCATCCAAATTGAAAAATCAATAAGGAAAAATTGAATTCAAATGATATGTTAGACTAGACGGACTTAGATACATTAGAACATTCTATCCAAGGGCAGCAGAATACACGTTATTCTCAAGTGCTAATGGATCATTCTCCAGGACAGAGCGTGTGTTAGGCCACAAAAGAGGTCTTAATAAATTCAAGGAGACTGAAATTGCATCAGACATCTCTTCTGACCACAAAGGTATGAAACTAGAAATCAATTATAAGAAAAGTGGAAAATCCACAAATATGTGGAGGTTAAAAACCATGCTACTGAACAACCAATGGGTCGAAGAAAACCAAACAAATAAAAAAATATTCTGACACAAATGAAAACAGAAATGCAACACACAAAAATAAACAATGCAGCAAAGCCATTCTGATAGGGAAGTTCATACTGCATTAAGAATCAAGAAAGCTCTCAACCTAAATTCACACCTCAAGGAACTAGTAAAAGAACAAGAGTAAAAGAACAAGTTCAGTCGCTCAGTCGTGTCCGACTCTTTGCGACCCCATGAATCACAGCACGCCAGGCCTCCCTGTTCATCATCTCCCGGAGTTCACTCAGACTCAACGTCCGTGATGCCATCCAGCCATCTCACCCTCGGTCGTCCCCATCTCCTCCTGCCCCCGATCCCTCCCAGCATCAGAGTCTTCTCCAATGAGTCAACTCTTCTCATGAGGTAGCCAAAGTACTGGAGTTTCAGCTTTAGCATCATTCCTTCAAAGAAATCCCAGGGCTGATCTCCTTCAGAATGGAGATTGGTTGGATCTCCTTGCAGTCCAAGGGACTCTCAAGAGTCTTCTCCAACACCACAGCAATCAGCATCAAAAGCATCAATTCTTCAGCACTCAGCCTTCTTCACAGTCCATCCATACATGACCACAGGAAAAACCATAGCCTTGACTAGACGGACCTTAGTTGGCAAAGTAATGTCTCTGCTTTTGAATAT
>SJYX01012824.1:15924-124844 GCA_006410675.1 Oreotragus oreotragus | reverse complement strand
GATGTTGGCAATTTGATCTCTGGTTTCTCTGCCTTTTCTAAAACCAGCTTGAACATCAGGGAGTTCATGGCTCACGTACTGCTGAAGCCTGGCTTGGAGAATTTTGAGCATTACTTTACTAGCGTGTGAGATGAGTGCAATTGTGTGGTAGTCTGAGCATTCTTTTGCATTGCCTTTCTTTGGGATTGGAATGAAAACTGACCTTTTCCAGTCCTGTGGCCACTGCTGAGTTTTCCAAATTTGTTGGCATATTGAGTGCAGCACTTTCACAGCATCATCTTTCAGGATTTGAAACAGGTCAACTGGAATTCCATCACCTCCGCTAGCTTTGTTCGTAGTGATGCTTTCTAAGGCCCACTTGACTTCACATTCCAAGATGTCTCGCTCTAGATGAGTGATCACATCATCATGATTATCTTGGTCTTGAAGATCTTTTTTGTACAGTTCTTCCGTGTATTCTTGCCACCTCTTCTTAATATCTTCTGCTTCTGTTAGATCCATAAACTAAGCCCAAAGTTAGGAGAAGGAAGAGAATGATAATGATCAGAAAGAAATGAAACACAGATTAAAAAGATAATAGAAAAGTAGTGAAGAGCTGATTTTTTTAAAAAAGAAACAAAACACAAATTATTAGCTAGACTTAACAATGAAAAAGAGAAGCCTCAAAATTACAAATGAGATATTACAACTATTAATAGTACCACAGAATGAATTGTAAGAGAGTATGCTGAACAGTTATACACTAAAAGACTGCACAAACTAGAAGAAATGGAAAAAATTCTAGAACCATATAGCCTAACAAGACTGAAGCATGAAACAAAAGCAAATCTGAATATGCTAATTACTAGTGAGGAGATTGAATCTGTCATCAAAAACCTTCCAATTAAGAAAAGTCTGGGACCAGATGGATTCAACCAAGCATTTAAAGAATTAATACTAAATCTCAAATTCTTCCAACAAATAAAAGAGGTAGGAATCCTTCCAAACAGTTTTATGAGAACATCATTACCCTGATACCAAAAGCAAAAAATCCACTAAAGGAACAGAAAACTACATGCCAGTATCTCTGATGAATATAGATACATATATCCTGAGCAACATATTAGCAAACCAAAATCTATAGCACATTAAAAGAATTATGTATCATAATTAAGTGAAACTTATTCCAGGGATGCAATGATGGCTCAGTATCCACAAATCAATGTTATTAACCAGTTAACAAAATGAAGGATAAAAATTGTAAGATCTCTCAAGATGCAGAAAAAGCATCTGAGCATTTGATAAAATTCAACATTCATTCATGATAAAAGAAGAAAAACTTCCAATATATGAGGTGTAGAAAGAATGAGATTTAACATAAGATATGTATGACAAGCCCACAGCTAACATCATACTGATGAAAAGAAAAAAGGTTCCCCTCCTGGAGGGGAGAGAATACGCCTCCTTATTCCCTGAAACAACAAGATTGAAAGGAAGCCAATTAATAACCCTTCATGACCTCTTAAGTGTTAGAGTGAAAGGAAGAGTCACGTCTCACTTTAAATCAAAAGCTTCGAACGGTTAATCTTACTGAAGAAGTCATGTAGAAAGCCAAGATAGTCTGACAGCAAGGCCTTTTTGTGCCAGTTTCCAAGCACTGCTCCAGTGAACACAGGCATGTGAAGAGTGAAATCGCCTCGTTGCTAACAAGCGGTACGTTTTAGTAGTATGGGTAGAGATCAAACCAGCCACAACATTCCCTTAAGCCAACTGCCAATCCAGAGCAAGGCCCTAGCTCTCTAAAGTTCTACGAAGGATGAGACAGGTCAGGAAGCTGCAAAAGAAAAGTCTGAAGCTAGCAGAGATTGATTCATGAGGTTTAAGGTAAGAAGCCATCTCTATAACAACAAAGTGCAAGGTGAATCACTAAGTGCTGATGCAGAAGCTGCAGCAAGTTATCCAAAAGATAATTCATGAAGGTGGCTCCACTAAGTGACAGATTTGCAATCTAGATGAAACAGGATTCTATTGAAAGAAGATGCCATCCAGGACTTCTATAGCTTGAGTGGAGAAGTCAATGCCTGGATTCAAAGCTTCCAAGGACAGGCTGAACTGTTAGGGGCCAGTGCAGCTGGTGACTTTAATGTGAAGTCAGTGCTCAATTTATTTTTCTGAAAATGTAAGACCTTTAAGAATTATGTTAAATCTATTCTGCCTATGCTTTGCATATCGAACAACAAAGTCTAGATGACAGCACATCTGTTTACAACATGATTAGCCAAATATTTAAAGCCCAGTATTGAGAAATGCTCAAAAACAAAATTCCTTTCAAAATATTATTGCTCATTGACAATATGCTTGGTCACCCCAAAACTCTGATGGAGATGTACATTGAGATTAATATGACAGCATCCACTCTGCAGCCCATGGATCAAAGAGTAATTTCAACTTTTAAGTCTTATTTAAAAAGCATATTTTGTAAAGCTATAGCTGTCGTTGTGATTCTTCTAATGAATCAGGAAAAAGTCACTTGAAAATCTTTTGAAAAGCATTCTCTATTCTAGATACCATAAGAGTATTCTTGATTCATGCCTTGAATTATGCCTTGATTCATGCCAACATTAACAGAAATTTGGAAGTTGATTTTAACTCTTATGGATGATTTGAGTCCAAGATGTCAGTGGAGGAAGTAACTGCAGACATCTTAGAAATAGCATGATAACTAAAAGTGAGCCCTTAAGATGTGACTGAACTGCTGCAATCTCAAGATGAGACTTGGGCAAATGATGAGTTGCTTGTTATGGATGAGAAAAGGAAGTGGTTTCTTGAGATGGAATCTACTTCTGGTAAAGATGCTGTTAAGACTGTTGAAATACAAAGATTTAGACTATAACACAAACTTAGTTGATAAAGGAGTGCCAGGGTTTGACAGGATTGACTCCAGTTTTGAAAGAAGTTCTACTGTGGGTAAAATGCTACAGAGGAATGTTTATAAAAGCAAGAGTCAAGTGATGTAGCAAACTTCACTGTTGTCTTAGAAACTGTCACAGCCACCCTAACCTTCAGCAACCATCATCCTGATCAGTTAGCAGCCATCAATATAGAGGAAAGACCCTCCACCAGCAAAAAAATTACAACTTGCTGAAGGATCAGTTTTTTAAATTTATTTTTATTATTTATTTTAATTATTGGATTTACCTTTCCCCCTTTTTTTTGGCTAAGTAGCGTGGTTTGCAGGATCTCAGTTCCTCAACTAGGGATTGAACCTGGGCTATGGTAGTGAAAGCCTGGAATCCTAACTGCTAGGCCACCTGTGTGTGCGTGCTAAATCACTCCAGCCATGTCTGAGTCTTTGTGACCCTATGGACTGTAGCCTGCCAGGCTCCTCTGTCCATGGATTCTCAAGGCAAGAATACTGGAGTGGGTTGCCAGGGGATCCTCCCAACCCAGGGATCGAACCCTCATCTCTTGTCTCCGGCATTGGCAAGCAGGTTCTTTACCACTAGCTCTACCTGAGAAGCCCTGGCCACTGGGGACTCCCAGCAAAAAAAGTTTATTTTTTTTAAAGAAATATTTTATTTACTTTTAGTCTTCATTGCTGCATGTGGGCTTTCTCTAGTTGCAGTGAGCAGGGGCTACTCTTTAAGTTGCTGCTCAAAGGCTCTAGAGCAACAGGCTCAGTAGTTGTGACACAGGGGCTTAGTTGCCCTGGGGCATGTGGAATCTTCCTAGACCAGGGATCAAACCCATGTCCCCTGCATTTGCAGGTGGATTCTTAACCACTGGACCACCAAGGAATTTCAAGTATTTTAAAATTAAGGGATGTATATTTCTTTTTAAAGACATGATATTATCTTATAGGCTACAGTATAGTCCAAAGATAACTTTCATATAACTGGGAAACCAAAAAATTCGTGTGACTTGTGTTATTCTGATATTTGCTTAACTATGGTCATCTGTAACTGAACCTGTAATATTCCAAGGTATGCCTGGTACAAAAACCTTTTGCATTTATATACACTAACAATGAACTATCAGAAAGAGAAATTAAGAAAACAATCCCCCCCCAAAAAAAAAAAAACAACAATCCCAATTGTAGCTGCATCAAAAATAATATACCCTAGGAATAAATTTAACCAGGGAAATGACAGATCTGGACACTGAAATGTATGACACTGATAAAATAAATTGAAAACATAAATAAATATAAAGATATGCTGTGCTCATGGACAGGAAGATTACTGTTAAAATGTCCATACTATTCAAACCTCCCCTATAGAGTCAATGCAGTTCCTACCAAAATGCCAATGGCATTTTCTCAAAGAAATAGAAGACTAATTCTAAAATTTGTATGGAAACACAAAAGACCCTGAATTGATAAAGCAATCCTGAAAAAGAACAAAGCTGGAGAAATCATGGTTGTTGATTTCAAATTATGTTATAAAGCTATAGTAATTAAAACAGTATGGTATTGGCATAAAAACACAGATCAGTGGAACAGAATAGAAAGCTCAGAAATAAATCTATGAATATATGACCAATTAATTTACAACAAAGGAGCCTAGAATATGCAGTGGGGGAAAGGACATGCTCTTCAACAAGTGGTGCTGGAAAAACTGGGAAGCCATTTGCAAAATAATGATATTGGACCACTATCTTACATGATTCACAAAATCAATTCAAAATGGATTAAATACTGAAGTTTAAGACCTGAAATCGTAAACTTCAGAATACACAGGAGGTAATGTCCTTGAGATGCCTCTTCATTTTTCTTTAATATATATTTTACACCAAAAGCAAAAATAAGTACAACTAGATCAAACTAAAAAACTTCTTCACAACCAAGGTAATCATAACATAATAAAAAGGAAACCTCTGGAATGGGGAAAAATATTTGTAAACTATAGACAGGAGGTTAATATCCAAAATATGTATTGGATGCATCCATGCATGCTAAGTTGCTTCAGTTGTGTCCGACTCTGTGCAACCCTACAGACAGCAGCCCACGGCTCCTCTGTCTACAAGATTCTCTAGGCAAGATTACTGGAGTGGGTTGCCATTATTAGAACTGATATAATTCAACAGCAAAAAAGCAAACTGATGAGAATATGATCAGAAGATGAGAAGATCTTTCCAAGGAACACATACAAATGACCAGAAGTTATATGAACAAGCAAGTACATAAAAATCCTTTGAGCTAGGCTTTAGTGGCACATGACCCAAGAACTTCCAGATGTACAGGCTGGGTTTAGAAAAGGCAGAGGAATCAGAGATCAAATTGCCAACATCTTCCGGATCATAGAAAAAGCAAGGGAATTAAAAAAAAAAAAGTCTCATTGATCACGCTAAAGCCTTTGATGGTGTGGACACAACAAACTGTGGAAAATTGTTAAAGAAATGGAAATACCAGACCACCTTACCTGTTTCCTGGGAAACTTGTATGCAGCCAAGAAGCAACAGTTAGAACCAGACATGGAACAAAATTGGGACAGGAGTACATCAAGTCTGTATGTAGTCAGCCTGCTTATTTAACTTGTATGAATCGTGCCACATGCCATGCTGGAGGACTCACAAGCTGGAATCAAGATTGCTGGGAGAAATGTAAAAGCCCTAAGAGAGACAGATGGTATCACTTTAATGGCAGAAAGCAAAGACGAACTAAGCCTCTCGGTGAAAGTGAAAGAGGAGAGTGAGAAAGCTTGTTTAAAAACTCAACATTCAAAAAATGAAGATCTCAGCATCTGGTCCCATCCCTTCATGGTAAATAGATGGGAAAAAAGAGGAAACAGTGACAGATTTTATTTTCTTGGGCTCCAGAATCACTGTGGATGGTGACTGCAGCCACGAAATTCAAAGACTTGTTCCTTGGGAAAAAAGACAAACCTGAACAGCGTATTAAAGAGCAGAGACGTCACTTTACCAACAAAGGTCTGTATAATCAAAGCTATGGTTTTTCCAGTAGTCATGTATGGATGTGAGAGGTGGACTATAAAGAAAGCTGAGCACCGAAGAATTAGTGCTTTTGAACTGTGGTGTTGGAGAAGACTCTTGAGAGTCCCTTGGACTGCAAGGAGATCCAACTAGTCCATCCTAAAGGAAATCAGTACTGAATATTCATTGGAAGGACTGATGCTGAAGGTGAAACTCCAATACTTTGGCCACCTGATGCGAAGAGTCAATCACTGGGAAAGACCCTGATGCTGAGAAAGACTGAGGGCAAGAGGAGGAGGCAACAGTGGATGAAATGGCTGGGTGGCATTAGTGACTCAATGGACATGAGTTTGAGAAAACGCCAGGAGATAGCGAAGGATGGGGAAGCCTAGAGTGCTGCAGTTCAGGGGGTCCCAAAGACTCAGACATGACTGATTAACTGAACAACAACAACTGAACAACAACATGAAAAGGTGTTCAACATTAGTAGTCGTCAGAGAAATGCAAACTTAAGCCAGAATAAGATAGCACCTCACACATGCTAGAATGGCTATCATCAAAATGACAAAAGGTAAGTGTTAAAGATGTGAAAAGACAAAAAAAGACAATCATTATGCATTGTTGGTGGAAATGTAAATTGGTGCATAAAGTATGGGAAACAGTATGGAGATTCCTCAAAAAATGAAAAATTGAGGGGTTTCCCTGGTGGTCAGTGGTTAAGAGTTTGTCTTCCATTCCAGGGGGTGGGTTTGATCCTTGGTCAGGGAGCTAAGATCCCCCATACTTTGAGTCCAAAAAACCAAAACATAAAACAGAAGCAATGTTACAACAAATTCAATAGACTTTTAAAAAATGGTCCACATAAAAAACTTTTTTTAAAAATTGAAAAAATATGATTCAGCAATCCTAGCTCTGGGTATACATAAAAGGAAATTATATATATAAAAATCTACATCTCCATGTTCATTCCAGCATTGTTTGCCATAGCCAAGATATGAGAACATTTAAGTGGTAGTCAACAGATGAATCAGTAAGATATGGTAAATATAAACAATAGAATATTTCACCAATGAGAAAGAAGGAAATCTTGCCATTTGTGACAACATATATGGATCTTGAGAGAATGATGCTAAGTGAAATGGGCCAGACAGAAAGACACATACTGCATGGTAGTCATTTACACATGGAATCTGGAAAAAAATTTTTTAAAACACCAAAAAGAAGCACCAAAACCAAATCAGTAGGAAAACTAGGGGATGAGGGTATACAAGAAAAATAGGAAGAGGTCAAAGTGTACAAAATTTCAGTTACAACATGAATAAAGTCTGAGGATCTAATGTATATCATGGTGACTGTAGATAATGGGCTTCCCTGATAGCTCAGTTGGTAAAGAATCCACCTGCAATGCAGGAGAGCTTGGTTCAATTCCTGGGTCATGAAGATCCTCTGGAGAAGGGATAGACTACCCACTACAGTATTCTTGGGCTTCCCTTGTGGCTCAGTGGGTAAAGAATCTGTCTACAATGCAGGAGACCTGTGTTCGATCCCTGAGTGGGTAAGATCCCCTGGAGAAGGGAAAGGCTATCCACCCCAGTATTCTAGCCTGGAGAATTCCAGAGAGTGGGACACGACTGAGCGACTTTCACTTTCACTTTTACTGTATTATGAAACTGAAATTTGCTGAGAGTAGAAGTCAAATATTATCCCCCTCCCCAAATTAAAGATGAATATGTGAGGTGATGATGTGACAAATAACTAGATGGGCCTTTAACAATGCATATGTAGATCAAATCATGATATACAGTACACTTTAAATACTTTACAGTTTTGCCAATTATATCTCAATAAAGGTAAAAAAAAATGAAGTTATGCTACTTACACACTACACACTAATATCAAACAACTTAAAACTATATCCAAGATAATTATAATGGGAAATTAAATGTTTATATCAAGTGTTAAAAGCAAAGTTAAATGGGACTTGATAGTAAACAAATATCAAACTTTGTACCTTTATAAACATAATACTTGTTTTTAAGCACCCATAAAACACAGAAATTTTAATCTATATTTTAGCCACAATAAAAATACTATAATATGTAAATATAAAAGCATGCTACCTTATTCTAAGTAGATAGAAAAAAAATGAAAAAACAATGAAAGTAACTTATTTTCCAATTTTGATACATAAAGTTGAAATCAGAACTAAATTCTTATTGTTTGTTGACCAAATGCTTAGGAAAAAAAAGGAAACAATAAGCAATTAGTGAATCAGAAAAAAATGTTTTTAAATGTCAAGAGGTGATTTTGTTAGAAAAAAATTACATGTAATTTGAAGAGAACAAAAGCAAAAATTAGAAAATATGATTTAATTCAGTAAAAACTCATAAGTCTGAGAAGAACAATCAGATTGAAAGAAAACTGGGGGAAAATAAACTGAACTGCTTCTGCAAAAGCTTTCAGTCTTAGATAATTTATTGGTGATTTAGTTTCAATTTTGTATTCCATTCTAAATAAACTGTTACATCAAGACATAGAAGCAACCTAAATGTCCTTCTACTGATGAATAAAGAAAATATGATATATATATACACACACATTGGTTATTAAAAGAATGAAATCATGTTGTTTGCAGCAACATGGATGGACCTAGAAATTATACCAAGAGAACTAAGCCGAGAAAGAGAAAGACAAATATATGATATTGTTTATATGTGAAATCTGAAAAAAAAAAAACAACCAAAAACACTAATGAACTACAAAACAGAAATAGACCCACAGACATACAAAACAAACTTACAGTTCCCATAGGGGTGATGGTGGGGGAGGGATAAATTAGGAGTATAGGATTAACATATACACACAACTACTAATAAAAGGGATAACAAACAAGGATCTCCTATATAGCCCAGGGACCTATACTCAATATTTTGTAATAACCTGTAAGGGAAAAGAATCTGGAAAAAAAAATATATTCACACACACATATATTATATATATATATGACTGAATATTTTGCTATACAGCTGAAACTAATGTAACATTGTAAACCAACTATCCATTTAAAAAAAAGTCACAGAAAATAAAAATCAGCATCAGCTAGAGTAGCAGTGAGACGTTAAAATGCTTATTATGTTCCAGTGACCTAAATGCTTTACATATATTGTCTTATTTAAGTATCACATTAAAAATAGGTACCCTTTATTATTCCAATATTCAGATACACTAGAAAGTTTCAAGTTCATGTAAAATATTGGAATTTAAGCTTGAAACCACTAAGTATTTAAATAGAAACTGGGCAAATCAAATTTAGTTCTGTTTAAAGAAACACTAAGATTGCAAAGTATACAATGTTAGGGTTAGAAATATAAAAAGAAATTCTGGGTTTAATTTTTATTTAATAAAAATAATTGATATTAGAAGAGCATCCAACTAGGTTGAACAGATAATCCTGATATAATATTTTTACATTTTCCTTGGCTGGTGACTCATAGGATCTCAGTTCTCTTACCACGAATTGAAAGCAGGCTATGGCAACGAAAGCCCAAAATCCTAACCACTGGGCCACTAGGGAACTCCCCTGATATAAATTCTTAAAACACTACAAACAAAAGCCAAAATTATACTCAGCATTTCTATTAAAGAATAAGACAAGAAAGCCTACTTTGATCATTATTAGTTATAACAGAAATAAGTATTTGTTGTAAGAAGAAATTGAAGCTGTGAAGAAAAGAAGCTGAAGTTAATCAGTTCTATGAAGACCTACAAGACTGCCTAGAACACCAAAAACTGTCCTATTCATCATAGTGGATTGGAAGGTGTAAGTAGGAAGTCAAGAGAAACCTGCAGTAACAGGCAAGTTTGGCCTTGGAGTACAAAATGAAGAAAGGAAAAGATTAACAGAGCTTTGCCAAGAGAACACACTGGTCATAGCAAACACCCTCTTCCAGCAACACAAGAGATGACTTTATACATGGACATCAAATACAGTCAATATCAAAATCAGACTGATTACATTCATTCTTTGTAGAGCAAGATGGAGCTCTATACAGTCAGCAAAAACAAGATGTGGAGCTGACTATGGCTCAGATCATCAGTTCTTTACAGCAAAATTAAGGTTTGACCTAAAGAAAGTGGGGAAAACCACTAAGGCAGTCAGGTATGACTTAAATCCCCTATGAATATTAAGTAGAGGTGACAGATAGATTGGATTAGATCTAGTAAACAGAATACCTGAAGAACTATGCACAGAGGTTCATAATATTGTACAGGAGGCAGCAAACAAAACCATCCCAAAGAAAAAGAAATGTAAGAAGGCAAAGTGGTTGTCTGAGGAGTCTTTACAAATAGCTGAGGAAAGAAGAGAAGCAAAACGCAAGGGAGAAAGGGAAAGGTGCACCCAACTAAATGCAGAGTTCCAGAGAATAGCAAGAGAGACAAGAAAGCCTTCTCCAATGAATAATGGAAGGAAACAGAGGAAAACAACAGAAGGGGAAAGACTAGAGATCTCCAAGAAAACTGGAAATATCAAAGGAAAATGTCATCCAAAGATAGACACAATAAAGGAGAGAAATGGTACAGACCTAACAGAAACAGAAACCAAGAAGAGATGACAAGCATGTACAGAAATGTACAAAAGATTTTAATGACCCAGATAAACACATGGGGTCATCCACCCAGAGCCAGACGTTCTGCAATATGAAATCAAATGGGCCTTAGGAAGCAGTGCTGTCAATAAAGCTAGTGGAGGTGATGGAATTCCAGCAGAGATGTTTAAAATCCTAGAAGATGCTATTAAAGTGCTGCACTCAATATGTCAGCAAATTTGGAAAACTCAGCAGGGGCCACAAGACTGGAGAGGTCTTCAACCCAATTCCTAGGAGATTGCACTCATCTCCCATGTTAGTAAGGTTATGTTCAAAATCCTCCAAGCAAGGCTGGCTTCAGCAGTATGTGAACCGAGAACTTCCAGATGTTCAAGCTGGGTTTAGAAAAGGCAAAGGAACCAGAGATCAAATTGCCAACATCCATTGGATCATANAGATTGCACTCATCTCCCATGTTAGTAAGGTTATGTTCAAAATCCTCCAAGCAAGGCTGGCTTCAGCAGTATGTGAACCGAGAACTTCCAGATGTTCAAGCTGGGTTTAGAAAAGGCAAAGGAACCAGAGATCAAATTGCCAACATCCATTGGATCATACAGAAAGAAAGGGAGTTCCAGAAAAACATGTGCTACTGTTTCATTGACTATGGTAAAGGCTTTGACTCTATGGATCATTAATAAACTGGAAAATTTTTAAGAGAAGGGATATCAGACCATCTTACATGTCACCTGAGAAACCTCTATGTGGGTCAAGAAGCAACAGTTATAACTTATATGAAACAATTGACTAGTTCAGAATTGAGAAAGGTGTACAAGGCTTTTTATTGTCACTCTGTCTATTTAACTTATACACAGAGCACATCCTGTGAAATGCTGGGCTGGATGAGTTACGGGCTGGATCAAGATTTCCAGGAGAAATGCCAACAACCTTAGATATGCAGATACCACTTTAATGGCACAAAGTGAAGAGGAACTAAAGGGCCTCTTGATGAAGGTGAAAGTGGAGTGTGAAAAGGCTGGCTTAACACTCAAAAAACTAAGGTCATGGCATCCTGCCCATGACTTCACGGCAAATAGAAGGGGACAAGGTGGATGCACTGACAGATTTCCTGCTAACGTTACTGCGGATGGTGACTGCAGCCATGAAAATTACTTCTCGGCAGTAAAAAGATACAGCAAACCTAGACAGAACATTAAAAAGCAGGGACATCACTTTGCGGACAAGGGTCCATACAGTCAAGGCTATAGTCTTTCCAGTTGTCACGTACAGATATGAGACCTGGACCATAAAAACAGAGCACCAAAGAATTGATGCTTTTAAACTGTGGTGTTGGAGAAGACTTTTGAGTCCCTTGGACTGCAAGGAGATCCAACCAATCTTAAAGGAAATCAACCCTGAATACTCATTGGAAGGACTTATGCTGATGCTGAAGCTCCAGTACTTAGGTCACCTGATGTGAACAGCTGACTCATTGGAAAAGATCCTGATGCTAGGAAAGACTGAGGGCAGGAGAAGGGGGCAACAGAGAAAGAGATGGTTGGATGGCATCACTGATACAATGGATGTGAACTTGGGCAAACTTCAGCAGAAGGTGAGGGACAGGGAAGCCTGGCATGCTGCAGTCTGTGGGGCTACAAAGAGTTGGACACAACTTGGTGACTGAACAACAAAGAAGAGATTAGAAAATAATTATATTGAGACAATTTATCTTTAGCAAATGAAAAAATAAGCATCAGCAAAGTCATTAGCTCCATAAAGTCCATTCCAAAAGGGGTCCAAATAGAAAAAAAAAAAAGACACAAAATAGACTTCCTATAGTACTTAAGGTGTTGCACTACTGGTGTATCTTTACAAAAACAGACCAATCCAAATCCACAGATACTCAGTTTACCAGCTTATGACAGCAGTACAACATATTTGGGAAAGGATAATCTTTCTTAATAAATGTGCTGTATATGCCATGCTGTTCTAAGTCTTGTCTCTTTGCCACCCCATGAACTGTATCCCACCAGGCTTCTCTGTCTTTGGGATTTATCAGGCAAGAATACTGGTATGGGTTGCTGTTTCCTCCTCCAAGGAATCTTCCTGACCCAGGGATCCAACCCATATCTCCTGCATCAGTAGGTGGATTCTTTACCACTGCTCCTCCTGGGAATCCCTTTCAACAAATTGTAGTGTGTTAACTGGATATACAAATGGGAAATCCATTACAGATGGACAATATCAAAATGTAAAAAGTCGAATAAAACTCAGAATAAAAAATGGCAAAATTATTCAGACTTTAGATATCCATCTGAAAACAAACTTATATCAACAGCGATTGACAATTGGAACTCTCCTTACACTGTTGACAGTCATATAATTTAGTATAGCCTCTGCAAACTGAAAAATCTGAGTAAGGTTAGATATACACAATCATATAACCCAACACTCCCCTCCTAAATATATATATATATATATATATATATATATACACACACACACACAAGTGAAAAGTGTAATACCTGTCTCTTNACTGAAAAATCTGAGTAAGGTTAGATATACACAATCATATAACCCAACACTCCCCTCCTAAATATATATATATATATATATATATATATATATATATACACACACACACACACACAAGTGAAAAGTGTAATACATTCATCAAAAAACATGCACAGGATATTCACAGTTCTGTTCATAACAGCTCTAAACTGGAAATAATCTAAATGTTCAAATACACAAGAGATTAACAGTGGTACAATACAATGTGGATAAAAACAATGAAAAATCACTACAATGATGACAACTGAATTAGATACAATGTGAATGGATCTCGACTTTGTGCAAGAGAAGTAAAACTCACTATATCCTGATAAATCTATCTATGCAAAGGTAAGAAGAGCTAAAACTATAGTTTTAAGAAGTCAGAATAATTACCTATGGGGTTAGCAGTTAGTTACTAGAAGGAATATGGGGTGATTCTAGGGTACTGATAATATTCTAGTCTTGATCTTGGTGATTTGTGTGGATTTGTGTACTTTTAGAAAATTCACTGAACTATATAACAATATTTTATGCACCTTTTCCCTTTTAGGTTTCCATAAAAATTTTACTTAGTTAAAATACTGTAATGTAGTTCCCTAAAAATAGCAAAAACAACCACAATATCTAGTTTAACAAGAAATTTATGAGAATAGCGATAACTAAAAAATTATGGATATATAACATATTACTGTTAGCTTCTTTCATTATCAGTTAACTCATAGGGTTAATGTATTTCAAATTAATATTCTAGTATCACTTTAACTTGGAAAAAATACAAGTGATTCTATAGTCTGGAAGCATAAAAGAGATGAATTCGTTAAAAAAATCAGAATAGTTACAATAGACACAAAGCTATAATACTTTCATCAATGGCACAAAATAATCTATACACTATACTATATATTTATATGTATAAAAATTTATTAATATAGGTACAGAACCTTTGATTTTATAACTCTGGTTAACTGGGTGTCAGCATTCAGAATATTTAGGATTCTTTAGAAGTAACATATATATCAAATACCTCCAGCTGAGTCTGAAACAGTGTACTAATAATTAGGCACATTACTATTTTTCCAGAAAAATATGAATACTTGTATCAAAAGATATAAAGATTCATGCACCCTCAGGTCAAACCAGGTCAGATTTTGCCTTGAAATGAATTTTGATGCTAAACTTAAGGGAAAAAATTAGCTGTCAGAACATTTTGGATTTTAGAATTGTGAATAAAGATAGACTGGGAATCCATGTAGGGTAAGAGACATTATACATGTATGTGAAGAGAGAAACCTTATTTTAAGCAGTTATATGAGTCAAATGTTAAATATTTAGGGGAAAATGTACTGATTCTTTCTTTGTATCAGGTATCAAAACAAATTACATATAGATGAAGAGCTTATCCTAATTTTAACAAATCAAGAAGTTAATAGAAACCAATAATGATACAGTTGAATATTATTCGTGGTAAGGGATAAGCATGTGCTATGGAAGAAATGAAAAACACAAATAAGTTTTCTAAAGAATTTGGCAAAATGTATTGAGATCCTTGAAAAGATGTACACTAACTTTTTGACTTGGTAATTCCATCCTCTAAAATACTGCCTAAGGAAATAATCGAAAACATAAATATTTATTTACAAACATGCTCACTGCTATTTTTTAATAAGAGCTAAAAACTGGATAATGCTTGATATTATTTGAAGTAAAAAAAAAAACAAGGAAGTTGTATTTACAGTTTTAAGTTCAATTATGTAGAAAAAATAATTTAGGACAAAAAGACCAGAAAGTATGCAAAAATGTCCAATATTTACAAAAAGAGGAAATTCTATTAAAAGAGAAAGCATAATACTAAAGTTAAAATTTGATACATAATTTCAGTAAGTTAAGTCTAAGACTGAAAGATGGTGGCTTGAAAAATGATGAACATAGAATATGTAGCAACATGCTTTTAAAATGACTTCTTTTATCAAAGTTTAACCTTGGTCTTCCTAGTAGTCATGACATCTAGCCTTTGGCTGAATGCTGATGGACTTTAACTTACGTGCAATTTAAACATACTTACTAAATGGTTCTAACAATATACAGGGGTAAAACAAATCAAATATTTTAATTACAAGTCGTCTAAGATTTGGCATACAACCGAATACACTAATGTCCAAAGAAACAGTGGATCCTTACATGTAGTTGCAAAAATAGAGTACCAGGTACATCAATTAAGTCTAGCACATTTTGACTTTTAAGGTAAAATGGGAATTGTGGTTTTGTTCTTGAACATAAATGAAAGCTCTGAATACAGATTATCTTAACACTATTTATCTAGTGGACCCTGGCCAAGTGAACAAAAAATCCTGAAGAAAGTGAGTTTATTTTACTAGTATATGAATTCTTAGTACTTAGCATATACAAATTAATTGAATGAGAAGAAAATTGATAATCTTAAGCATTATGGAAACTTCTGAAAACAAGAACTGACTTCCAAAGGGATTTATTAAAAGTATCTAAACTAGAATGACTGTCAATATGAAAGAATTCAAACTTTTGAAGTTAATGAAAATATTTATTCAAACCTAACTGTACAGTATCAAGCTGAGTTAAATAAACATTAACTGTATTAACTATCCCTGGTTCTTTAGAAACAGACCACTTCCACATCATAAAAATTTATTACAACACAAATTTCTGCAGTAAGGTTCAGCAAGTAAGATGTGATTTCCACATTGAGAACTGTTGTGTTAAAGTAGGATGTTAAAGGCCCAGTATTAAAAAAAAAAAAAAAGGTTGAGGAAAATAACTAATAAATATAGAGATTTTCAAAAAAACCTTGCATATACTGTTATTAAACAAAACAAAAAGCACTTAAGAGAACATACTTTAATATCTAGGCACAATTGGTCAAGTATGAATTATAATTTCTATACTCATTTAAAGGTTTAAATCAATTCTTCAACTTGACTGATGTGTGTGAGTCTAACATAGAGAAGGCACCTCTTTCATTCTCCTTAAGGACCTTTTGAGAGTAACTCTATAATAAGGGGTACAGAGACAGCATCCTCTATCCAAGTGTAATACAGCCCATTTTAGGAGAAACTAAATTAAAATAGAAAACTATGATTTTTCTTTTTACATCTTATGATGGACATGGCTTTCTAAAAGGACAACAGAAGATAATCCTCCATACAAGCTTTAACATAGAACACAAAATTTAAATTAAATGTGCATTGGTCACTACTATGTAAAAAGTTTATCAATTAGTGCAATTCTTTAGATCCCCAGTATTTAGGGGAGAAGTATATACATACCAAGAAATTTCAACTACTACATAACTAAACTTTTTATGGCTCAATAGTCTAAATGGTTAAAGTTCTGTAAAAGATCTTACAAGTTACAAATGAAAGATCAGAACACTCGAATGGTGTTCAAATGGCATTAATATTCTCTCCTTAAAACAAAGAGACCGGAACAACCAGAAGAGACAAAGTGTAAAATTTTAGGAATACAATCTTTACTGCAATTGTCAGGATTAGCAAAGTATTCACTCTAGAAAAAAAACCCAAATCGTTAATTTCTGGTTACTTTATTACCATTTGAATTCCTTATCACTTCTGCACTAATTATTGGCTGTCTTCAGATCGATGTAGGACAAGTACTGAAGGCAATTTATAAGGAAAAGTGTAATTTTCCCACTCAAAGTGAGAAACTGTTCCAGATGAATAAGTTTCAAAATTAGAGATCATAAGAAATCAAAAAATAAAAGAACATCAGGATGATTTAACCTCTATTTCAACAAGATTTACACAGTATTAACAAGATGCAATTGTTAAAGCTATACAGTTTTGCAGATTGGCTTTACTTACATTTCTGCAAATATTTTTTCCACAATACCAGGTATATCTATTTACAAATTAGGAAGCTGCTTTAAAACAGCATGATTTAGAAATAAAGTGAAATTTCAGTACAATGAAAGAAAGTGCAGGTCATGCTCTCAGATTCTGTCAGTATCTCATTCCCTACACTCATAGTTTAAGGAATTGTAGTTTTAAATAGCCACTGTCCTTATATGTTCAGAATATTTACTCATCATAATGCAATGATAACAAAAATTTGTCCACATCCATTCCAGCTGGAAATGAACTGGGTAGCTTCCTTTTCTGTCAAAAAAGAAAAAGAAAGAAAAAATGAACTAAGTTGACTTATCAAATTAAACAAGGCCCGAAAGCTAGCTTTCTTATTAAGTCATGTAGAACTTCATACACTACCAAAATTTTTGCTGAAACAGTTTGGTTCATTAGAATTTTAGTTATACAGAAAGGTAGACACAATTTTTTTATAAAGTCAAGTTTAATAAACTATACTTCAATGGTACCTCAACATTACTTTAGAGCGCAAAACATTATACAAATTCAGAGTACATGAATGTTGAAAGAGACAAGATAGAACATGCTAATAGTAAGACAGAACATGCTAATAATAAGGTACTCATTACTGCTAAACCAGAAACCTCAGAAAGTTTTACTAAGATTTTAAGAGTAACAAGTACTTTTCAAGTTCCAAATATTTAATATACTCCAGGCACTTTACAAAACACTACCTTTAGTCTCACAGCCATTGGGTAAGATGTGTGTAACCTCACGATCAATGATGCAGTTAAGACTCAAGAGATGTTACAGGCTATTTAATAATGGTAATAGAACCAATAAGCAGGAGAACCAATAAGCAGGAGATGCAGGATTCAGCCCAGGCTCAGAAACCAGGATTCTTTCCTTGATATGGTACTTTCTTTATGACATTTTAAACCTTTCTATTCATATTCCACTTACTAAATGGCTGAACAGATTGAGGAAAAATGACTTTAATTTATCAGTGATAACCCTATATTACTTTCCGCAGGTAAGCATGGTTAAGGACAGGTAAATTTAACTTTTACATTGCTCTAACATATTAACAAGTATAAGAATCTATGGAAGAGATGGCAGGACATGGGAAAGAAACCTCAGATGAAGGGGCTGCAGAGCAGTTTTCACCTGATAATTACAAACAACAGTGGCTTCCCAATTTTTCATGTTGTCATTCTTTCCGCCAAACACCTTTCCCCAAGGAAGATGTTTATATGCCTTAGCAATTGTTTGGAAAATGTTTCACCTAGTTAACTTCTGAGTACCACAATGGCTGAGAGATACTGCTAGAGAATGTATTTTGTCAATCAAAACCCAAAGCTATCTTGATTAAATGTTAAGTAGCTATGGCAAAAAATGATGAGACCTTTAACCTGAGTACTGAAAGAAGGGCAACGTGTGGTTTTGAAATTAAAGACTTTCAAACTTGCCTTAATTTTCTTCTTTTTCATTGGCATTGACGAATTTGCAAGACTTTTATTAGAAGTGCGGGAGTTTCGCTCATGCTCATCTAATTCCTCAATTTTCCGCTTTTTTGTGGTACTCCGTGAAGATGCTCTAAATTGTTGGGTATTGTCTTTTAGAGGCGTAGATGAAGTAGTCCTAGAGATGGCTGCTCTGGAGAGAATCATTAATGTATGGGCAGCCATGTTCACACTGTTTTCACTCCCTGTTTCGCTGGCAGGGCTGCAAGCAGGCAAGTCTGGCGTGACAGGAGGGACCATTACTTTGGGCGTGCTGTCTTCACCAAAACGCCTACTAGAAGGGACCTTGATACCATCTGTAGGTTCTTCTTTAAGTTTTTCCCCTGCTCCTGAGCCAGATGTTCGGGGTACAGATAAATCAGTACTATCTGTGAGTCTATTTACTGGGCTATGCCACTGAATATCTTGTAACATTTCTGTGGTATGTTTGGTGAGTGGGTTAATCAAAGAACTGGCTGACCTGGTTTGTTCTTGTTTCAAATCCTTCACAGGTGCACCTACTGAAAAGATATTTTTACTGTTTGAGGATGTGCCTTGTTTTCTGGTTAGCTCTTGAAGTGAAGTTACAGTTTTCTCATTCCGCACACCCCCATTTTGCTGCCCATTAGACAGTTTTGAAGTTTCTGGATTTTTCTGCCTTTCCACATCGCTGCACAGTTCATTCTCCTTATTAGCTGTTGCTTTATGGAAAGATTCAAGTATAGTTTCTGTTGGTGAAACTTTCTTTTCTGACTGAGTTTCTTTTATGGTGGCATGTCGGCCAATGGCAGTTTCTGATTTAGAGAAAATTTTAGGCATAGAAGGTTTCTCCCGCTCTCTTTTGACAGAATTATTAGCAGGGGGTTTTAAGGTGGAGGACACAATGGGTGAGTCAAGGTTAGAAAATGAAATCTCATTTCTTTCTTTGCTTTGGGACACCAACTTTTGATTTGTCCCCTGTGTATTTGCCACAGGAGAAGCAGTGCTATCAAAACAGAGCACACGTCTGTGGCTTTCAAATGGCTTGCTAACTGGAACTGTACTTTCTACTGAGAAGGGAACTGTGGTTTCTTCCAATTTTTTCCCAAGATCTGTGGCCATAATCTTGTCAGAAACTTCAGTTCTAAAAGAAAAAAAAATTTTTTTCTTAGCCACAGAAAGAAATTCTTTTAACTTGAGCATTCAAATACTCTAAGACAGAAACTACTTTTATGCTCACCGCTGTGCATGACATCCAACTGAGTGACTTGATGAATCCACCAAATTATTTGCCTGTTTCCCTGGAATTATAAACAAGTTAATCAGAAAAGAAAAACATTCCTGAAAGTACATTTTTCTGAAAGGAAATAGAACAGATCACAGAATCTGACATCATGAGAAAAATTTAAGCTATAGCTAATGTAAAAAACGAAATACTTTCACATACGGGATCTAAAAAAACACCTTGGTAGTATATACAAGATGATCACTTTACTGAAGAAGTATAAATATGTAACAAATGACCTGCTTCAACTTTAGGCAAACGTGAATCCAGTCTTCAATCTACAAATTACAGTGATCAATGCAGCAGTTAAGGGCAGTATTTAGATCCAAAAAGTTATTTAAAGAAAACACTTTATTCCTATTTAAAAATTAAGACAGAAGGCTTATTTAAAGGGTCATGTTTGCAAGCCTATGTCACTCAGAGGACATGCTCTGGAGTTTTAATATCCATATTTTAATTTCCAAGGACTTCTGAGTTTATGTGGAAGGGCAGCAAGATATGAAGCTGGAAAGGAAAGCAAAGATGATATTGTGGAGGACTTTGTGTATTATTCAAAAGGTTTAATAGAGAATCTTTTAAGAGTTTTAACTAGGGATGATGCATGAATACATTTGTTTTAGGAAGTCACTCTGGCAACAGCACAATGAATTAGAAATAGGAATTCTAGTTAGATGGCTAAAAATATTAGAGGTAGGAGATGATGAAGGTCTTACAGATGGCACTCGCACGGATAAGAAAAATAAATGAGGAATACATGTTGACACTAACCAAGAGGAAAAAGGTAGGCAGAGGAGGTTTTTGAGGAAGAAGTGAGACTCAGATATGTAGAGTATGTAGATCTTAAGTTACATGAAATTAGAAAGGGAGGAATGCATTCATTCTAGAAGCTACCCACAGTATCAACTGTTAGAGGGAAGTAAAGTAAGGTAAGGATGGAAAACATCCAATGCATATGGCAGAATTAGGGGGTCACTGGTGACTTTAAACAATTTAATAGAACGATGAGAAAGGACATAATATCGATGAAGAAAGACTGAGAGATAAAGAGGGTTGGGGATAAATGGCTGGTAGGTGGAAAAAACCTAAAGGAATGGTGGGAATGGTCCTTGTATCCATAGTTGAACAGCCACAGAGGGAAGGAGCCAAAGAAAGAAAAGATGAAGATACACAGAAGACAGAAGGTAGACTGCATTAACCTTAGAAAGAATGAAATATTTCTCTAAGAAAGAAGCGAAAAGAAAAGAATGATTTTAGATGAATGGGTACATATTAAGTGGGAGTGATGTGAAAAAATGGACTTTACTATTGATAAAAATCAAAATCATTGGCTTAGAGTGAGGATAGCAGTGACTGAATAGATGTGAGAAAACCTGTGGAAGTATGAAATAGTATGAAGGAGAAATGGGAGAAAAGACAAGTAAACATTTAAAATGATCACTAAATGGCAGTGAGGGTGAGAAAATTTTAAGTGTTACTGAATGGCATCACTTCTGCAGTCATTAAGTCATGTCTGACTTTTTGAGACCCCATGCGACTGCAGCACATCATGCTTCCCTAGCCTTCACTATCTCCTGGAGTTTGTGAAAATTCATATCCATTGAGTCAGTGATGCTATCCAACCATCTCATTCTCTGTCATCCCCTTCTCCTCCTGCCTTCAATCNTCTGCAGTCATTAAGTCATGTCTGACTTTTTGAGACCCCATGCGACTGCAGCACATCATGCTTCCCTAGCCTTCACTATCTCCTGGAGTTTGTGAAAATTCATATCCATTGAGTCAGTGATGCTATCCAACCATCTCATTCTCTGTCATCCCCTTCTCCTCCTGCCTTCAATCTTTCCCAGCATCAAGGGCTTCTCCAATGAGTCAGCTCTTCGCATCAGGTGGCCAAAGTACTGGAGCTTCAGCTTCAGCCATCAGTCCTTCCAACGAATATTCAAGGGTTGATTTTCTTTAGGATGGACTGGTTTGATCTCCTTGTATTCCAAGAGACTCTTAGGAGTCTTCCCCAGCACAATCCAAAACATCAGTTCTTTGGCACTCAGCCTTCTTTATCATCCAACTCTCACATCTGTACTTGACTAGTGGAAAAACCTTAACTTTGCCTACACGGACCTTTGTCAGCGAAGTGATGTTCTAAAGCAATGCTAAGAAGCCCAGGTATAAAGGCAGAGAAATCACTGGCTGCATAGATCCATGACTAGAAGGTATCAAGCAGACATGTTAGAAGAATGTGAATATCAAAGTGTTTAGGAATAGTGGGAAAAGTGGCTGATGTGGTAGATTGTGGGGTTTAGCCTGGATAGGGAAGGAAATGAACCCAAGTGAAAATTCAGGTAAAGGTAAGGATTCAGGTAGTAAGAGCTCTCACTGGTTGAAGACAGATTCAATGGTATATCCATGAAAATGAGAGTATTTTGAGAGAGGTTACTGACTGTTAAAAATTACATAGGTCTAATAAAAAATTAAAGGTAAAGGGATGGGAGGGATTGGCTGAAAAGAATATTAAAAAGACTTAGAAATGAAACAAGTCAAAAGTTCTGAAGGTTAGGCATTTTGTCAACCATGAAGATTAAGAAGTCTGAGCTAGAGAAGTTTGAGAACTCAGCACAATAGTCATAAAGATCTTGAATGAAAATCTCATGTTACTTTGCATATGCTGTCTTTTGTTGTACTAAAAATCATTAACTTAAGAGTAGTCAGCATTATCAAATTTTTTCCATTTATAAATTATTCTTTTTTAATTTTTCAAAAGGAATACATTATTTCAGCCCTCATTAGGATTCTTCTCCTATATTTTCTTTTATTATTTGTTTTGCTGTTCACTTTTACCTGTTGATCTTCTTGGAACTCCTAATTTTATATACAGTGTGAGGAAGAGATTATTTTTTCCCTGTAATACATAATAGCTGGTAGATTTCATTTATTAAACAAACCATTCTATTTCTTCTGACTTCTGATGTTATCTCTACTACATATAAGTTCCTATAAATACATGATCTCTTTCTAAATTCTGTTCTGTTCCATTTGTCTTTTTTTCTAATTACTGCAAAAAACTGTAAGCAAAGGTTGGACAATCACCGTTAGGAAAGCTATTAGTATTAAAGAAAACAAAAAACAAAAAGATTACATAAAGTTGACATGAATCAACTCAAAAACATACCTGTACAGGGTTTGTTTTTTAGTCCCTGACTCTTCAAAGACTTCTGAGGGATAGGGAATTGAGAGATACTTCTGTTGCATACAGGTGCTGCTAAAGGCATATGAAGGACCTAGAAGAGAAGAAGCCATTAATTTTATTTTGTTTGAAAAGCGGCACTGAGCCATTTTCAGTTCATAAAATTTACCTGTCGAGGAGGAGCAGAAAAGGTATTTCCATTCTGTCCAACCACAGATACAGGAATCATTCCCACCATTCCTTGAAGTACAGGTTGGACTGGAGAAGCGATTATAATGGCAGATCCTTCAAAAACAACGATGACAACAAAAACAACAATTCTCAATAAAATGCAATTTTTCTCTCATAAATACAAGGCACCAAAGTAATGATTAATTTGAAATAAATTCTATAAAAATCTACTCTCTTTAAAATATTTAGGGACAATAGCAAGGCTAACAAATTGAGAAAAAGTCAATCTGAAGTAAAGTACTCTATGGCATTTAGTCAAGCTAAACATCATGAGTAAACATAAGACTCTATAGCCAGGAGATCATATTAGAGTTGTAACCTTGATTCCCCATTAGAAAAAACAGTGAAATTGACTGAAAAGTTGGTAGTACAGGAGATCCTTTTATACTATACAGGTCTGAATCTTTTACCATAAAATTAGGTCCTAACTGAAGACTTAAATCTAAGACTTACTCACAAACCCAACTATTATGTCAGTGGTATCTGTCCATAAAGGTCCAGATAAGTGAGCAACCAGTCAAAACTGTGGGGGAAAGTATAATGTTCACATGGAAACGTCAACCATATAGTCTATAGCTATCAAAATTCATTTAACCCTGTCCTGTAAATGAATCTTTTCCTAATAAATTCATTAACTGCTCTTGTAAGTTTGATCTCCTCACCTTCATGAACACTTTTCAGTCTCTCAAATACCTATCTATCCTTGTGCTGTTTAAGATTCCCTTCCTTTTACTCCAAATACTACTTATTTCTCTAAACTTTGGCTAAAGACCCACACGGCCTACTAATTCCAACCCTTTCTTTAATTTTAGATCCATCAGGCTTGATACCTAACTGCTGATATTTAATCTGCTTTAACTGTATGCCTAAATGTAAAAAGAAAAAAAAAAATAGAAAAGGGAAAAGAGCTTGAGAATCAATAAATAAGAAGTGTAGATGAATGCACCACAAACTCCACCTACAAGGAACATACAATCAAGAACGACCACTATGACAGGCAATCACAAACTACATATAAAATGGCATGTAATAAATGCCAAAGTCCTCCTATAAACAAAGAATTCAAAAGACAGGGATCAATTTTCAAAGGTGGAAAATAGTGAGAAATTACAAAGGGTATTACAGAGGGAGAAATTCAAGTTTTGTCTTGGAAGTCTGTCCACATAGGTAATAAATTTCTGGAAAACCAAGACTCTTAACAGCTATTTAAGAAAAATCTCCCACAACATTGGGTTTTAGTAGATATACAGCTTTTTGATGAATTAGTCTCCCCACTGCTCTCTTTCTCTTGTAGCTTAGACAAGGATTGAGAAGTGTGGAAGGAAGTGAAAAAGTAAACCATTGAATTCCACAGCTGACAGAAGATTAAAAAAGAAGTGTGACTGAATAATCTAAAGTAGAGAAGGCAGTAGTAGAAGTACCTTCTAGTCAATCACTACACACACAAACGAAAGTTGATCCCATTCCAGAGAAATGAACTTCACTATGATGTTCTTAGTTACCTTGTGAAAAGTTGGGTGACACAGCCTGATTGACAGCAAATACACTATTTGACCTTGGGGGTGTCTGTAATTGAGATAGTGGAGGCTGAGCAGTAACAGGTGCAGAATTTCCAGGCAACACCACAACATTGGACTGACTGACAGTTGTGCCTAAGGCTGTTGGATCAGTTACACAAGTAGCTATCAAAATATTACTTGAATTGCCAAAAGTTGTGCTTGTAGCTGGCATTAACTGTATGTATCCTCCATCCTTGGAAACACATGGAGTAACATTGGTTGAAAGAGCAATGCTGTCTTCATTCTGCATGCTGTTTACTGTAGAGTCTTCAGGTTTAAGTGCTAAAAGACTCTGTTCCACTGAGGCTGAATCCCCAGTTCCTTCAGCAGATGAGATAGCACCTGTAGTTTCTTCTGAAGACAGGCATTTAACTAATTCTGCACTTCTTGAAGGTGATTTAGCAGGAGAAGACAAAATTATAGTTGGCAAGTTTTCTCCGCTGATACTAGAAACAGCACTGTTAAGTTCAGTATCTGAGGAAACAAATGGATCATCACTGATTATAATTTTCAGAGAGACTATATTTGATGCATCTATTTCTGTAGATTTGTCGTTAACAGGTTTATTATTAGTATTCTGGGACTCAGGATGAGACTCCCTCATTGAAGAACACACAGATTCTGAAGGAAGAGAATGTCTGTCTTCTATAGGATTACTTTCTGAAGGCATGATTGTAAGTTCTTCACAGTTACTTTCACCTAAAGAGAGAAAAATACTTTCTCCATCTTCTTTTACAGAGGATGAAGGCTCTTGTGAATCCAAAGAAGCTTTCTCAGACTTGGAGGACTGAGTTTCATGTATTGTATGATTTAACTCAACAGATGATGAATCATTAGATGGTTGTTTAACTGAAGACACTGAATCTTCAAGGTGAATTTCTACTTTTTGTTCAGATACAGTTAAACCCGAATTTTCAACAGACGCAGGTAATATCTGAAGTGAAGAATTATCTTGGCAATCTGCAAGCTGCTGTGATGCAACTGGTAACACATTATTAATTTCAATATTATTCTGATGAATTTCTCTAGAATCTGGTGACTTGGAATCACGGAAATCAGCTTTAAGTCTTCTTGTATCATCAGAACTTTCACAAAACTGACCTTTTTTAGATGCCTTTCCAGCTAATGGAATATTTTGGGGTAAAAGTTGAGAAGTTTTTCCAGAAAGAATTAAGTTCTCACTGTTAGTTTCACCACCAAGGGAAACAACTGAACTTATTGGTATAGGAGACTGATCAGGCTGTAACTGAGACTCATTCTGTACACTTGGAGACAAAGAATTCTTTTCAACTTCCAGAGCCATTTCAGTCTCAGTGGACATCTGACTGGTGTATAATTCAGCACAATGCTGATTACACTCAGCATCAGAGTTTACTCTTTCGTTAAAGTCACTCAAACTAGGCACAGACTCAAAGGTAACATCAAGGTTACACTTCTGTTCAGTAGACACAACTGTTTTAAATGCCTTTTTCTGGATGCTAGCGTCTATGTGGGAAAAATGTTCCTGGGCTTCCTGTCTAAGCTCATCATGGTTGCTGCCATTCTTCAAAATATTTGATGTGTCTTCATTTTGATAGGGAGTACAAAATGAGGGTTGACCAGATGGATCATCTGCAAAATATTAGGAGGGCAGAAACATATGGTGAGTGTATAACAGCCTGAGGTAGTCTTCTTTAGTGTTAAACCTATTTTGCCAAGGAGATGACTAATCTTTGACAAACCAGCAAACGGAAATATGATAAATTCTCTCATTTTTTGAGTATCAAAAAATTTACAGATACTTCTCTTATCACTGATGCCTGTTTATACAAATGTCAAATTGTTTTTCAAGCTTTGTAGAAAACAGATGACATATGAAGAAAAAAATATATACTTTTAAGAACATTTATATGTACTAATATATAAAAATTTGCTACAAACACAGTTTTTTCAAAACAGCTGACTTTTCAACTTCTACCATACTATCTGATATATTCATTAAGAAGGTGAAATGGGGCTAAGTATATTTTGCATAACTAACATTTGATGTTATGTGTACTGTTTAAGATTTATTACACACCGAACATCAATCATAAGATCGGTACTGGGATATAAAGATGAATGACCCATTTTGCCCTTGGTGATCTAGAAAGGGAGGCAGATACAGAACAGAAAGTCATAATAAAACATGCTAAAAACTGTAACAGAATAGGAACAAAAGGCACCTTTTCGAGCCTATGGAATGTGAGAAAGTGTTATAAAAGAGGTATGTCATGAGGAGACCTTGACAAATAAAAGAAGTACAATAGTTAGAAAAAAGGGCATTTGAGAAAATACTGATATACTGTCATACATCATTCACAGTTTAGAAAATGTTAACAATATGAAATATATAATGGGAAAAATCTAGAAAAATGTATAGCAACCATTATCAAATTCTGTTAATGTGACACTGGTAACATAATAGTGGGTATGGAGCACATGAAAATCCTTATTGTGGGGAAATCAGTAGAAATTATATCCAGGTAGTCAGTTTTAATCACATGGGAAGAGACTTCTTAGAAAATAGGATTTCAAGTTTCATTTTGTGCAGGGCAGGGTACAATCTTCCACACATAATATATATGACAAAGACATCCTACTACAATTCAACCTAAGAAGAAATGGAGGATTGGGGTTGGGTACAGGCAAAGGACTCTCAGTAGGAATATAGTCTGACATATTCCAAAACTAGGTTTTGGAAGACATAATGTGAAACTTGGAAGTCATGAGGTTTTTTGATGGAGCTGGAAGGAGTAATGGGATTTAAGAACAGATGGACAGAAAAGATTACATTGGCATACCTTGGTGTAGACAGAAACAGATAGAGTGGTACAAACAGGCATAAAGTTTAGTTAGTGTGAGATGCCAGGATAACATGACAGAAGCCAGGATAATGGTTATGAAAGGAACAGTGGTTGGAAAGGGATATAAACAGATGTTTTTGTGGTGCTGGCAGTATTCTATTTTTTGACCTGAGAGATTATGTGGGTGTTTGCTTGCTGATAATTCAATGAGCAAAGTATATTTTTATTGTACACTTCTGCAAGTGTTACGGGATTCCCAGGTGGTGCTCGTGGTAAAGAACCTGCTTGCCAATCCAGGAGATTTAAGAGACCATGGCTTTGATCCCTGGGTGGGGAAGACCCCCTGGAGAAGGGAATGGCAATCCACTCCTGTATTCTTGCCTGGAAAATCCCATGGACAGAAGAGTTTGGTGAGTTATACTCCACGGGTCACAAAGAATCAGACATAACTGAAAAGTGACTTAGCATGCATCACAAAAATGAAATTTTAAAAAACTTGGCAAAATTTTAAAAGATCTAAGACAGACATATTCACTGCCTGTCCTCAGTCACTCAGGCACATAGGACAATTATGTGCCATACTGGTATTCTATGAGAGGCAGATATGTAAGAAGTGACTTAGTAAACATACAGGAATATGACCTAAAACCTCATAAAATCTATTAATTCAGAACCATCAGCAGAGTATACAATTTCCTCTAAATAAGAGGTATAGATACTGAACACTCAGCTGTATTTGCTTACTAGGCTGGATGATTAATACCACAAATCAACCTTACATATTAGGGATTTATTATGAACATGTGCCTCAAAAAATTATGTTTGAAGTTATACACTTTGGTTGAATTGGTCAATACTAGTCACACCAAATTGTGTATGTCAAGTCTATCACATCATGAAGGAACAAGTGGGCATGGGAATAGCTCAAACAATTTTCAAATTAAATGTTTTCTGCCTTAGAGATTTTGGGCTTGATATCAGGATTTATATTAACAAAACTGAATTCTTACCAGATTCTTCTGTTTCAAAAGTACCTTTAACTGCTAGATTAGTTTCACCTGCTAAGACTACGCTTGGATTGGTTTCCATATGCTGACTGCAAATGCCTTGTGATGTATTTTTATTATTCTTTGTTTTACCTGTTAAAACGGGAATAGGGAAACAATTGGTTAAATGACCAAAATAAAAATAAGCATCAACTAATACATCGTGACAGTGGTCAGCAAATATTAAAGTTTGGTTTTAATTATAGTCCTTTGATTATGGTTTTTAACATGTTGCCTTATATATCATTGACAAGTATGATTTTTCCTCTAGACCAGTAGTTCTTATACTCTACTATATATCATAATATACAGGTCCAAGAATTTGCATTTTTAACATGTTCTCAGATAATTCTGATCTGCTAGTTCAGAGACTACACTGTTAGCACTATTGCACTAGGCCATAAGATGGAAGGCAATGGCCAAATATTTTTATTTCTTTTGTATTATCCAATTGTGTTTAGCATAATGTGTGCATAGTAGTAGACCTCAACACATTTTTTTTTTTTTTTCACAACACATTTTTGATGACTGGAAATACTGCCCACAACTATCCCTCTCACCTACAAGACTGCTATCTATTTTTATAGCTAAAGTATCTTTAAGAAAAAACAAGACTTTCCTGGTGATTCAGTGGTAAGAATCGGCCTTCCAATGCAGGGCATGTGGGTTCGATCCCTAGTTAGGGAACTAAGATTCCATATGCCTCAGAGCAACTAAGCTCACATGCCACAACTAGAGAGCCTCACACACCATAATGAAGACCCAGTGCAGACAAAATTAGAAACAAAGAAAAAACTCTTTCATATGAAAAAACAGGAACTTTCTCCAGATGCTCCGGGAAATGTTATTTCACCATTTAGGCTACTTCTCCAAAGAAACTGAAGAAACATTTTTTCCGAACTATCTTGAAAGAAATAGTCTACCTACCATAGTCAAATAGATCGAAGAGTGCCTGAAATGCTGGATCTGATTCTGTCTGCTCCAATATATCCTGTATAGCTTCTTCAGACATATGGATCTCACTCTACAAAAACAAAAACAAACAAAAGTGATTCCAGTTGAATTGATATGGTTTAACACCAAGAAAGTAATTATAGGACATCTATTCCCTTCCACGGAGAAGGCAATGGCACCCCACTCCAGTACTCTTGCCTGGAAAATCCCATGAACAGAAGAGCCTGGTAGGCTGCAGTCCATGGGTTGCTAGAGTCGGACACGACTGAGTGACTTCATTTTCACTTTTCACTTTCATGCACTGGAGAAGGAAATGCCAACCCACTCCAGTGTTCTTGCCTGGAGAATCCCAGGGACGGGAAGCCTGGTGGGCTGCCATCTATGGGGTCGCACAGAGTCGGACACGACTGAAGCGACATAGCAGCAGCAGCATTCCCTCCTAAGAAAGTAATTATAGGACATCTATTCCCTTCCACGGAGAAGGCAATGGCACCCCACTCCAGTACTCTTGCCTGGAAAATCCCATGAACAGAAGAGCCTGGTAGGCTGCAGTCCATGGGTTGCTAGAGTCGGACACGACTGAGTGACTTCATTTTCACTTTTCACTTTCATGCACTGGAGAAGGAAATGCCAACCCACTCCAGTGTTCTTGCCTGGAGAATCCCAGGGACGGGAAGCCTGGTGGGCTGCCATCTATGGGGTCGCACAGAGTCGGACACGACTGAAGCGACATAGCAGCAGCAGCATTCCCTCCCAAGAAAATTTCTTCTGATTATAACACTATTCACTCAAATTAAAACAAGATTAGTAAATAGAAAGTGAATGTTGGTGAATATATTCATTTTGGTGAATATATTCCCAAACATTAAAATAAAATAAACCTAGGAATATTTATGTATACAAAGTAAAAGCAAGCTGCAATGTTCTTTATTACTTGAGATACAGCACTGTGTAAGTTTAAGTCATACCATGTAATGACTTGACGTACATATACTGTGAAATGTTTTCCAAAAGAAGCTTACTTAATATCCATCGTCTCATATATATTTTTTAAAAAGAAAAAAAAATTTTTTTTTCCTTGTGAGAACTCTTAGGATATACCCTCTTAACTTTCAAATACTGTTGATTGTTGAACAACCTAAGTTTGAACTGTGCAGGTCCACTTATATGCAGAATTTTTTCAATAAATATGTACTATAGCCCTACAAAACCCAATTTTGGCTGAATTTGCACTTGTGGTACTGATACATGAAGGGCTGACTATAAGGTATGAAGTTAGCTTCTGATTCCATGTGGGGTCAGCACCCCTAACCTCAGCTGTTACAGCAGTGTTAACTGTAGTCACTGTGTTGTACACTGCATCCCCTGCACTTACAACTGAAAATTTGTACCTTCTGACCACCTTTGTCCAGTATTCCACCTTGTATATCTTTTTCTATGAGTTAGGTTTAATAATGTTCTTTAATTAGCTTTCTTCATATTAGTTTGTTGTACACTGCTTTCTAGATCCTCCAATATAAATCTCGCTCTTTTCATCTGCTTGTTTTTGTCTCTTCATTTTATTTTTAAAAATTTTTGACTTTTTTTTGGCTGTGCCACGAAGCATGTCGGATTGTAGTTCCTTCATCAGGGCTGGAACCTGTGTCCCCTTCAGTGGAAGCAAGGAGTCTTAACTCCTTACTGAAAGGGAAGTCCCTGTATACACATTTTAAATACTTCCTCTAAATGTTGGACAATCTTTGCTTATGAGCTTATCCTTAAAAGCAGCATGCCAATGGCTACTTTTAAATTCTGTTTAAATTCTTCAATTTTGGTGAAGCATATATTTGGATCCCAAGGGAGAGGAAATTCATGTGGAGCAAGACATAAGGTGGAACTCTCATGAAATGATTAAAAGGGTGCATTTTTAAAATAAAAATGGCCATAAAATGAAAAGAGAAACTAAAGAACCAGTTAACTTTTGACAATGAAGATGTAAAGAGAACATCAATAATTCTTGATGAAATGTGATTTAGAAGAAACCCAGGAGCTTGAACTAATACTTCTTTATCTATGAACTTGAAAAATCATAATGTAAATAATGTCAAGAATCAACAATCCAGTGTTAATCAAACTATGAAGTGGTGGATAACCCCTTCAAAAGTTATTGCTGAGGAAAAGCATTTTTCTAGTAAATTTCTCATTACATTCAAACTTTAAAAATCATAATTGAAAGAATCCTGAAATACATGTTCCAAACTTGTTGGTCTGCCTTTTAACTTTCTTTAATGATGCTTTTTAAAAAATACTATCTAAAACTTAAAAAATTATTTATTTATTTTTTATTTCTGGCTGTGCTGTGCTCTTGCTGCATGGGCTTTTCTCTAGTTGCAGCAAGTGACGTTACTCTCTAGTTGTGGTACACAGGCTTCTCTTGTGGAGACACGCGTGGTCTGTAGGCTTCAGTGCTTGTGACTCGTGGGCTCAGCAGTTGTAGCTTCTGGGCTGTAGAGCACAGGCCTCAGTAGTTGTGGTGCACGGGTATATGGGATCTTCCCAGACCAGTTATCAAACCAGTGTCTCTTATATTGGCTGGTGGATCCTTTACCACTGAGCCACCAGGGATGCCCCTTTAATGTTGCTTTTAACAAGCACATACTTTGAATTTAAGAAAGTCTTAAAAAAAATGACAGTCAGTGATTTGCATAACCCAAGATATCTTGCCTATCCCAAGGTTACAAAGATGTATAAAAACATTTTTAAAATTTAGCTATTTGTACAAGTGGCTCTGTTCTCTTAGTGAAGCTGATGCATGTACTACTCCATTGCTGTTCTTTCAGTTATTGAAATCTGAATTTTTAACTTTTCCCCAGTATACAATATTATGAATACCATGAACAGAGGGCTGTGTCTTCATTTTCTTATAACCTCTCACAGTATCTAATAGAGTGTCTTCGTTACAGTTAGCACCTGATGTATTTGTGGAGAAAATATAAGCAAGGAGTTGAAGATTATAAAAATTTAGAATAGGGGATATGTTAAACTTTAAGACAGTGGAAGACTACTAAATAATTTTAAAAGTGAAAATTGCTCAGTTGTGTCTGACTTTGCGACCCCATATGGACTGTCCATGGAATTCTCCAGGCCACAATACTGGAGTGGGTAACCTTTCCCTTCTCCAGGGAATCTTCCCAATCTATGGATCAAACCCAGGTCTCCAGCATTACAGGTGGATTCTTTACCAGCTGAGTCAGAAGGAAGCCCAAGAATACTGGAGTGGGTAGCCTATCCCTTCTCCAGTGGATCTTCCCGATCCAGGAATTGAACTGGGGTCTCCTGCATTGCAGGCAAATTCTTTTACCAACTGAGCTATCAGGGAAGCCAGGTTGCTTTCAAAAAGCTTGTTTATATTTTGTTAAAATTTACTGAATTTCACTATAGGAAAATATATAAAGCTTTAAGTATTCTGAAGGAAGTGAAAAAAAAAAAAAAAAAAAAAAAATTCTGAGTGGTTTTACTCAGAATTCATCATCTGAAAATAAACTACTCTCATGAATTCATTATTATGAATTCATTTTGCGGTATAGCAACAAAATGACTACGTTATCTCAGAGTCTAAGTAAAAGCTTATGCAACAACCACAATCTCAGCTGCTCTTCAAAAAGATATTTGCAAATCTTAAAACACATACTGTTCAATTTTTCCTTTACCAGCTCATCCTCTTTCATCTTCACTGTCACTGGACAGCAAATGACTATAGCCCTTATTTATATACTCTCAGCAGTAAATCTCACAGACAAATATTCATTTAGTTAGTAACTTCTTTTTAAAGTGTCATGCTCACTTTATTTTGCTAAATATTACTTGGATTCTTCACATAAATTTAATGTATCATTTCAGTGTTTCTTTACTTTTTATATAGTTTATGCAGGTGCAGAAGAAATGTAATTTACTTTATATACACTGCACAGTACTGCTTACTAAACAAAAATACATCCAATAATGAATCTTTAATTATTAAATCCTAAGAAATACATGATTGGTTGTTGTATGGATGCAGGAACATTTTATTGATAGCTGGAAGAACTGGTTAGAGTTACTAGATGGGCTAGGAATGTCTTATTCTACCATCTTAATAAAGCAATTTTAACATACTTAAATCATTGTACCACATGCATAAAACTTACACAGTGATGTATACCGACTGTTTTTTAATAAAACAGGAAAAAGTGTTGAAAATTCACTAACACATTTTCAGGAACAGATTACATTTGGACCCACACACCCAGACAGCCCCCTTAACCAACCCCCCCCGCCGCCACACACACCCCTTAACCATACCTGAAGTCCCAGGAGTTCATCAATCGAAGTCTCTGGTTCACTAGGGTTGCTATATGTTTGCTTAGGTACTTGAGCAATACTGTTGTCACTGTAATACACAAAGGAAAACTTTTATCATAGTCCTCAACCAGGCAAAAACAATTAGGTATTTTAAACACAAATATTTTACCTAGTCAAAAATTTATTAATGTTTTCTGCAAGCTTTTCTTGAAGAGACTTGTTGCTTAGTATCTTTTCTCGTGCATTTTCAATAACCATTTGCTGAAAAAGAAATCAGTATTAGTAAAAGCACAAGATAGAGTATTGTTATTTGTCTAAAAAGAATCAATGGAAGCTGGATAGTTTTAATAAATCTAGGTAGAAACTCAAGTTATGGTGGTGCCTTCCATATTAACAGATTACTAAGTTAACTGCTTACAAATATTTTCACAGATCCTTTACCAACTTCTTTTTCACCTTGGAACTACACAGTTTCAAACTCTGTAGCTTTTCATACAAGGTTTTAAATAAGCTGACTCTATTCTGGAAAAATGTCCTATTATATTGCATAATCCAGCAGTAACAATGTATTTACAGTTTCTTAAACATACTTCTGTTTCTTACTTGGTGCATTTGCATGTATTAGCTATTCTGACTAGACTGTTTCTTACTGGTAAATATCCCTACAATGATGATGTTCTTCAATCCCTTAAGTTGTGTACCATTCTTTGTGCCACCAAGGACTGCAGCATGCCAGGCTTCCCTGGCCTTCACTATCTCCTGGAATTTGCTCATATTCATGTCCATCAAGTTGGTGATTCCTTCTAATCATCTCATTCTCTACTGCCTCTTTACTTTTTGCCTTCCATGTTTCCCAGCATCAGGGTCTTTTCTAATGAGTTGCCTCTTCACATCAGATGGCCAAAGTATCAGAGTTTCAGCTTCAGCACCAGTTCTTTCAATAAATATTCAGGGTTGACTTCCTTTAGGATTGACTAGTTTGATCTCCCTGCAGTTCAAGGGACTCTCAAGAGTCTTCAGCACCACAATCTGAAAGCATCAGTTCTTTCGCACTCAGCCTTCTACATGGACCAACACTCACATTCATTTCATGACTACTGGAAAAACCATAGCTTTGAGTATACAGACCTTTGTGTCTGTTTTTTAACATGCTGTGTACGTGTGTCACAGCTTTCCTTCCAAGGAGCAAGTGTCTTTTGATTTCATGGCTGTAGTCACCATCTACAGTGATATCGTGATTTTGGAGCCCAAGAAAATAAAACGTGTCACTGTTTCCACTTTTCCACCTTCATTTTGCCATGAAGTCATGGGCTGTATGCCATGATCTTAGTTTTTGAATGCTGAGTTTTAAGTCAGCTTTTTCACTCTCCTCTTTCACCTTCATCAAGAGGCACTTCAGTTTCCCTTCACGGTATCATCTGTGTATCTGTGGTTGTTATTTCTCCCAGCAATCTTGATTCCAGCTTATGATTCATCCAGTCTGGCATTTCGCATGATGTACTCTGCACACAAGTTAAATAAGCAGGGTGACAATATACAGCCTTATTGTAGAGTTCCTAATTTTGAACCAGTCCACTGTTCCATGTCCAGTTCTAACTGTTGCTTCTTGATCTGCATATACATTTCTTAGCAAGTAGGTTAAGGTGGTCTGGTATTCATATTTCTTAAGAATTTCCCCCAGTTTGTTTGTGATCCTTACAATCAAAGGCTTTCACATAGTCAATGAAACAGCAGATTTTTTTTTTAAATTCTCTTGCTTTCTCTATGATCCAACAGGTGCTGGCAATTTGATCTCTGGTTCTGCTGCCTTTTCTAAATCCAGCTTTTACATCAAAAAGTTCTCAGGTCACATACTGCTCAAGTCTAGTGTGAAGGATTTTAAGAATAACCTTGCCAGCATGTGAAATGAGCGCAACGTCACGGTAGTTTGAACATTCTTTGGCATTGCCTTTCTTTGCGATTGGAATGAAAAACTGACCTTTTCTAGTCCTATGGCCACTGTTGACTTTTCCAAGTCTGCTCACATATTGTGCACAGCACTTTAACAGCATCATCTTTTAGGATTTGAAAGAGCTCAGCTGGAATTCCATCACTTCCACTAGCCATGCTCTTAGTAATGCTTCCTAAGGCCCACTTAACTTCACACCCTAGAATGTCTGGCTCCAGGTGAGTGACCACACCATTTTGGTTACTTGAGTAATTAAGACTTTTTCTATATAGCTCTTCTATGTATTCCTGCCAGAGGTGTTTAATCTCTACTGCTTCTGTTAGGTCCTTACCATATCTGCCCTTTATCATGCTCATCAATGTCTCCAATTTTCTTGAACAGATTTCTAGTCTTCCCCATTCTACTGTTTTCCTCTATTTCTTTTGCCTTGTACACTGAAGGCTTTCTTCTCTCTCCTTGCTATTCTCTGGAATTCTGCATGCAGTTGGGTGTATCTTTCCCTTTCTTCATTGTCTTTCACTTCTCCTTTTGTCTCAGTTATTTGTAAAGCCTCCTCAACAGCCACTCTGCCTTCTTGCATTTCTTTTTCTTTGGGATGGTTTTGGTCACCACCTCCTGCATAATGTCATGAACCTCTGTCTGTAGTTCTTCAGGCAGTCTGTTTCCCAGATCTAATCCCTTAAAGTATTTGTCACCTCCACTGTATACTCATAAGGAATTTGATTTAGGTCATACCTGAATGGCCTAGTGGTTTTTCCCTCTTTCTTCAATTTAAGCCCGAATTTTGCTATAAGGAGCTGATGATCTCAGCCACAGTCAACTCCTGGTCTTGTTTTTGCTGACTGTATAGAGCTTCTCCATTTCTGGCTGCAAAGATTATTATTAATCTGATTTTGGTATTAACCATCTGGTGATGTCCAGGTGTAGAGTTTTCTCTTGTGCTCTTGTGAGAGAGTGTTTGCTATGACCAGTGTATTCTCTTGACAAAACTGTTATTCTTTGCCCTGCTTCATTTTGTACTCCAAGGCCAAACTTGCTGTTACTCTAGGTATCTCTTAACTTCCTACTTTTTCACTTCAATCCACTATGATGAAAATGACATATTTTTTTGGTGTTAGTTAGGTCTTATAAGTCTTTATAAAACTAGTCAACTGCAGCTTCTTTGGCATCGGTGGTTGGGGTACAGACTTGGATAACCGATATTGAATGGTTTGCCTTGGAAACAAACCAAGATCATTCTGTTATTTTTGAAAGTGCACCCAAGCACTGCACTTTGGACTTTTTTGTTGACCATGAGGGCTAATCCATTTGTCCAAGGGATTCTTGCCCACAGTTATAGATACAATGGTCATCTGAATTAAATTCAGCCATTCCCATCCATTTTAGTTCACTGATTCCTAAGATGTTAATGCTCACTTTTGTCATTTCCCTCTTGACCACATCCAATTTTCCTTGATTTATGGATGTAACATTCCAGGTTCCTATGCAATATTGTTTTTTATAGCATTAGACTTTACATTCACCACCAGGCACATCCATAACCGAGTGCTGTTTCTGCTTTGGCCCAGCCTCTTCATTCTTTCTGGAGCTATTAGTAACTGTCCTCCATTCTTTCCTAGTAGGATACTGGACACCTTCTGACCTGGGAAGTTCATCTTCCGGTATCATGTCTTTTTGCCTTTTTATACTGTTCATGTGGTTCTTGTGTTAATAATACTGAGAGGTTTGCCATCTCCCCCCGCCTCTAGTGGACCATAGTCCACAGTTTTGTACTTACAGTCTATCCCAAAGCAACTCTACGGCAGTTTTTTTGTGTGTCACATCATGTGGCTTACTGGATCTGTTTCCTGACCAGGGACTGGACCCCTGCAGTGGCAGTGTGGAGTCCTAAACACTGGGCTGCTAGGGAATTCCCTCTACTGTAGTTTTACAGAAATACTACATTTTACACAGACACACACTATATATTTATTTAAATTGTATACATATGAATAGTTATAAATAAACTTACGAATATCTTAAGTTACAAAGTTTGGGAAGGTCACTTACTTTTTCTACTACAAATGCATTTGGATCCTGCAAATTTCGTATTGTTGAATGAGGCCCAGACTTCCTTTGAGATTCACTGAAACACATTTTAAAAGCTTATCTTTTACCTAGTATGAATAATCCAATGATCATTACATATAAAGACATATCTTAGTCATGGTGGAAAAGATATTTTCTCTATTTGTGGTAGGAACAAAGGGCAGTACAGCTGAAAAGCATTAATAGTCTTGAATTGAGAAATGAATCTGAGGTCTAGCTTTATTACTTATTAACTATATGGTCTCCACCAGGTACCCTCTGACCTACTTTATAATGGGATAAAACTAAAGCTTTACTGGGTTAATGAAAGAATTCAATAAACATAAAGTATATGTAAAGACTTTATAAAAAGGTCAAAGTTCTTATAAATGTTAGATATTGTTACAGTACTTTTATAATTTCATGTGGTTAAGTATGAAATCTTGCTAAAGAGGCTGAGGTCAGCCTTGAATGAGAGACAATCAACAGTAAACATTCCAACAAAAATACCCAGGGCATGGCAATTGAGAAAACAGCAAAAACATTTTAAACTATTATCTCTCTTTTCTGAAATATTCTTCAAACAAAGACACATGGGCTAAATAGGACAGAAAGAATACTTCTCAGAGAATGTCTGAGAAGATTTTTAATTATCAGTTTAGGAGTTTAAATATATGTTTGCAGACCCTAAAATATGCTGATAAAAAATGAATATTCTCAAAAATCTGAGTTAACATCAATTTTAATATGTTTTTCTATACTACTACAGAAAAAACACTTCTAATGAAACACATTTCTAGATCATTGATTTCTGAAATAATCTGATTTCAGGGAGATTATAAAGTAAAAAAAAAAGGGCTTTGAAACAGCTATAATAATAGAGTCTCAAGTATTTAATACAATTTTGTTACTTTACTCATAATATAAGTATCTTTGTGTAATTTTTTTGTAATGGTTTCTGGAAACATGTCTTTTTAGAAAGCATTTACCTTTTGCGTCTACCAGGAGACATTAAACTGGCATGATTTTTCCTTTCCTGAGCACCAGTATTATTATTTAAAGCCTCTCCAGCTGTATTTTAAGAGAACAAAACAGTAAGTCAAGGAAACAGAATAGTTTTTTAAAACTTGAATTAACTGAATAAAAATAGCACTACATAGTGATTATTTTAAATTCAGTTAGTATATATTGAGTGCCTACTACAGAAGATATTGTGTGTGCTAGTTGCTCAGTTGTGTCCGACTCTTTGCAACCCATGGACTGTAGCCCGCCCGGCTCCTCTGTCCATGGAATTCTCCAGGCAAGAATCCTGGAGTGGGTTGTCATTACCTTCTCCAACAGAAGATATTAAGATACATAAAATATAGTCCCCATGACTTAAGGTTTTACAACAAAATACAAAGTAGAGTATACAGAATAGTTTCAACAAAGAATACCATGGCAGAACAAACGAACTGTATGAAATATAAACTAAATATACTGGGTAAGTGTTTTTACCCAGAGGTGTTAAAGAAATTGCAGAAAAGACAGAAATAAGGGAGAATGTAATGGTTGTCAATACATTTACCTGCACAAAGAGAAAAAAAGACTAGTCTAAGAACCAAGAAAGGTGACACCTCAATTCTAATTCCAGCTCTGATATTAACTAGCCTTTTGCTCCTAAATATCATGTGCTTTTAATACTATCAAGTATATAACAAACAAGAAATACTAGATGACCTCTAAGTTTATCCTTAGCTCTAAGATTCAGACAGGAATATGTAGGATTTTCAACATGTAGAGATGGAGGTTAACCAGAAAAACATTCCTCATTTCAGCAGGACAGACTACTATGACCAAAGAGCTGAGCAAAGTGTTCACATATAATGTGCATTACTTTTAAAAGCAAATAAGAGGATTTTTCCCCCTCAATTAATGCAGATAAGTGAGAACTAGAAGAGACTTCAAGGTTGGATGTCAGTTAGAACAGATAAAAGAATCCCAGACTAACATGTCTCACAGATTTAATATGCTTATTTAATGGCAAATTGAATGAGTGAGCACACACATACTACCTGAATTTACCCACTTCTAGCCTCTAATCTACTTTTTGCCATATCCTATACCATGAATATAAGATATTATCACATGATCTCATTCACACAATTTGATTAAAACAAAATTTAAAAGCACAAAATGTAAACTTACTGGCCATAGTGTCTTGTGACTGTGAATGGTTGACCACTACAAAATCTGACCTCAAAGGAGCTGAAATTTGGCCAGTTGGCCTAATAACTTGTGTAGCTGTCAAAGGAGAATTGGTAAATTGTCCTAAAAGATACGGTAAAGGCTCTGAACTGACAGGAGCTGCTTGAGATGCAAGCCTTCTCTGCCGTTTGATTTCTGCAATCCCATTTCTTGTTCGGGCTGAAACACACGAGCATTTAAAAAATTAACTCAATGTCAGAGTAGTTTTGGAATTTTAAGATTTCTATACAATATATGTTCTACTACATATTTAACAGTGAACTTAAAAAACAGCCCCTAGAATTATCACCTGTTTATGTGATAATGTCACAAGAAACAAACTAAAACTGAGTACACTTGAAATTTTAAAAATCCAAGATTTCTTTTTTTTTTTGAAAAAGAAATTCAAATTTATTACAGGTATAATGATTCATGCACAGATAACGAACAAACAAGCAATATGACTGTTTTATGGTAGCCTAGTTTATACTCTAACGAGTGAGTTGTTACAAAATTTTTAAGGTATACTGTATTAAAGTTATATTTATAATGCAGTATGAGAGACATTGTTACTTTTCTAAACCTATGTTTATAGGCTGATTGGCCACATCTCCAGTTACTTCAGAGAGAGACATACTATGCTGCTGCTGCTGCTAAGTCCCTTCAGTTGCGTCCGACTCTGTGCGACCCCATAGACGGCAGCCCACCAGGCTCCCCTGTCCCTGGAATTCTCCAGGCAAGAATACTGGAGTGGGTTGCAAGAATACATTTCTTCTGTAATAATTAAAACTGATAACATCTCCACAATTGGGAAAACAAATTTATGGAATGAGAATTAAAAGATGTGAATACATGAGAGCCAATGAGAAAAATAAGATATATTTAAATTGCATATTTTTACAATAAATGAAAATATTTTCTAATATGATAATGGTACTTAGAAAAGCAGTAGTTTCAACAAAATGTAAATTCAGCACACATGTATTATTAACAAAAATGCTCATCTGATATTATATTTGAGTTTAAAGTAATTCTGAACATTATTTAGAGTTTAAAGTTGAATACCAACCTCTCTGATTGGCAGCAAACCCTGGGGAACTTTGCATGCTCCTAATAAACAAAAGTAGTTGAGACATTAAAAATTTTCTGTTGCTAAGATACATTCTGATTTACTTACAGTCAGACCTGAAGTAAATTATGAGTTAAAAGGCAAGAAATTTCTCTCAGATAAAAAAGATAAGCACTTTTTTTCTGGGTAACCAAATCTTATCTGCTTTAGGAAAAAAACAGTGGCATATAAAAATGCAAACATGCATAATTTTAATAATCAAGTTTCTATCCAATGCAATAAGCAAGAGCTTTGAAATCCCATTAATATTACAATTTGCCTTGAATTTAGGAACTCAAAGAAAGCTATATATATTTTACAATTATCAATTATCTTTTATAACTATAGAGATGCCTTCCCAGAGAAATTTTGATTTTACGTATAACTGCATAAATACTTCAGAATCCAAGTTGATTTCAAAAGAGATCCTGCTTTCATCAAATTTATGACTATGACATTGTTTCACCAAACTTCTAGAGAAGGAACAAAGCAAACAGGTAAGAAAATTCACAATATAAACTGATTCTCCTTTTGCTATCAACTGGTTACCCATGTATTTTGTAAACAATCAGATACTGTGCTATTTTCCTCAGAAATCTGTCAAATAAGTGCCAACAAGAGCCACAAAACTTACTAAATTCAATAAGCATTTTTAACAGCACACAAACCAACCTTTGAGAACACCTGGCTAGGAGGTTTCTTTTTTAATGTAATACCTTGTCAATAAAACACTGTAGTAACTTATAAATATTCTATAGGTGTTAAGTTGTGAATGTCTTTGAAGACTGTTTGCAAGGGAATGAAAGAGGAAAGGGAAGTCAGGAAAGGGGAATAAAAGTAAGAATACCAAATAAAACATAGTACAGAGTCACACAAAAAGCACTTGGAGCCATTCAGCTGAGGAATGAAATGAGGCCCTTGCTGAAGTGGGGTATTCACTTGTAGCTCTGGGAGAAAGTGTAAGAAAGGATGGTTTTCATACTAGACTCAAGTTGAATAAGATATCTTATAAAATTGATACCTATTCTAAAGATAGTGAGACTAGCATTCCAAGGCCATGACATAGTAAAATTCTAAAAGCAGAAGATTCCAGAAGTGTTATTATTTGGGTTTGCTCCTTTATAAGGGAAGAACAAAGGAGGTATGGATTACACGTATCAATTTTCTGCATGTGTAATGAAGATGCAACTGTATAAGGGAAGTCATATGGGGCTTGAGTTAGTAGATTTGTATCCACCAAGACTGGGACTAGATTTGTATTCAGCCAGAGATCTGCCTCTAAATTGTTACGGGAACCTGGGAATATCATTAATTTCCTCATTTCTATATATTTTATTAAAGTACACAATTTATTTAAAATTATCTAATCAAAGCCAAATATCAATAACCTCTAGCATAATTTCAAAATTAGATCAATGTTACATAAATGCACAGTGTGTGTCATAAGATTTAAATGTGAAGTGATTCTTACTTGTGCTTCCATTCCAAAATTATTATGCACATTCTGATAAGCTGATTGTATAAGCCTTTTATTACCTGATCTGAGAAAGTGTATGGTCTAACTTCTTCCACAGAGATGACATAATTGCTGGGACATCATTTGATGTTTCTAAATCATAAGAGGAAATGTTTCATAAAAAATCCATCATTTAATTTGAACAGACACAGAAAATCAATAAGGAAAACTTTTCTCTCAGCTGCTGACATTATGTTGGGAACTGAGAAATAAGCCTATTTTGTTAAGACCTGCAGAGCTATAATGATGTTGCGTTTTTTGCTCAAGTCACTGAGGAGCAGATACAATAAGAGGGAAAAGGAAACTTATGAAAACCATGAAGTTTTTTTTAGATCAATAATCTTGTATTTTCTTTGAATAAAAAGACAAACTATTTTAAATCTTTGTTCCACCTACGTGACATTTGAAAGTCAAAATAATTTGATTTATAAATTTATAAAATTATACAAACTCATGTAAATACAGAAATTAGTTTTCTATAGCCAATGTTTTCAGGTCCAAATCGCTGTGATTTCTCAGCAACTCCTTAGTTACTCTACTTAGAATTACAGATAAAATTCTGCAGAACTAATTAGTCAGAATTACAGATAAACTTCTGGAGGACTAATTAGTCTTTTTCAGGATGTGTTCTAAAGCCACAGTGACAGGAAATTCAAGGTATTTATATTCTTTACTATATACTTCTAAAAAGCTCAAACAAGAGAAAGTTACCAACATAAAAGTGGGATATAAACCTTTGTACTGCAATAACATATTGTTTCTGAGGTCATTTACACTCTAAAGATTCCTGTAAGATAGTTAAGATAGTCTGGGAAAAGAAAACCTTGGTAGAATAATCAAACCTATTGAAGAGAAAGAAATGAACTTCACACTTTGAAATTTTAGGCTTATTACTTTCTACAGTTTCTAGTTCTGTGATCTTAGAAAAGTTATCTGGCTTCTCTAATCCTTAATTTTCTGATACTTAAGGTCTAGCGAATTTCCCTGGTGGTCCAGTGGTTAAGAATCTACCTTGCAATGCAGGGAACTTGGGGGAGGATCCCTGCTGGGGGAACTAAGATCCCACATGCTGTGGAGCAACTAAGCCTATGCACAGCAACTACTGAGCCTGAATGCTCTGGAGTCCCTGTGCCTCAACTAGAGAACTCTAAAGTCCATGTGCCACAACCGGAAAGTTCTGTGAGCTGCAATGAAAGATCACACATGATGCAACAAAGATCCCTTCTGCTGCAACTAGGACTTGATGCAGTCAAATAATGAATAAATTAATAGATCTAAACAATCAATACCTTTCATTGGATTATTGTAAAGACTGAAATAAAACCTCTGAAAGCACCTAGCACAATGTTGCAATAAACAGTACTCAATAAATGTGAAGCTTACATTTTAAAATGTTATCATTTGTACTAATTAATTCTTTACTGCTGAATCTTTTCTTAATATGTTGCAAACTACGGAAATAATGAATATGAGAGAATAAATTTAACTTTCCCCTTCAAGACACTAATTTAGGAAAGTGTTATATTTATCACTCAATATAAATAGACTTTAATTGGCTATCTCCCAGTGAATTTTTAAAATTATTTCAAAATTAAAAAAATCACTTCTAATTAAAACAATTAGATAGGTGCTGTAAAAATCTGACCAAAAAACAAACAAACAAAAAACCAAAACATCCCTGAACCTGAATTCTTACCTTTTGCTTTCATAGCTACATATTCATTCAAAATTGTTGTCAAATTTTTTCCAAATAAAGACTGAAAAGAAAAAGATCAAGCATTACCAAAACCATATAATACTACGAATAATTTCCCACTATGAAATATTTCACCATAAAAGTTACTAAAAGATATAGATTAAAAATTAGTCGATAAGGAAATGGTAAAGAGTAGGTTATCAAAGGACTTCCTTGGTGGCTTAGACGGTAAAGAACCTGCCTGCCATGTGGGAGACCTGGGTTTGATTCCTGGGTTGGGAAGAACCCCTGGAGAAGGAAATGGCAACCCACTCCAGTATTGTTACCTGGAGAATCCCCATGGACCGAGGAGCCTGGAAGACTGCAGTCCACGGGGTTGCAAAGAGTTGAGACACAAATGAGTAACTAAGCACAGAACAGGTCATCAAAAATGAAAATAGTCACTCCTCAAGGACTGAATTCTTCTGTGGGTAAAGAACCTTGTCTATTTGAATAAGATATTGTGACTATGTTTCTTTAGTTAAGATAGTACAATAGCAGGAATGCAGTTTTCAGTTTGGGAGGTAGGGATCCAGTCACACAAATAAGGACCTACTCCTTCCTACCCTTTTAATGCCAAATGCCATCTGTCAAAGAACAAAGCAAAAAACCTGAGTGTAAGAGATATCCTTTCCAAGGATCAGTACCTTTTCTATTTCACTTCTATCATCTCATAAAGTCACCCCATCCCCCACCACTTTTATATCAATAATAAGGGGCAGGTTTTAATAGACTCAAGTTTGAGGTCATATAATAGAATAGGGAAGAGCAAGGATTTTTTAGAACACAGTTTTGGATTTAGGTTCTACATTTACCGTATGTGTGAAAAATTACCCAGATTTTCTAAGGCTTACTTTCATATATAAAAACAGACACATGACTTTTTAATACAATTTTTTTTTGTGGTGAAGATTGAGGATATATGTAACATATCTAAGACAATGTCTAACACATAGTAACTAATTATTTTTCTATCCTCTCCTGAACTTTCATTGCAGATTCCTATTTTATTCTTCTGTATTATTAAAAAAATTATTTTATATTGGAGTATAGTTGATTAACAATGTTGTGCTAGTTTCAGATGTAAAATGATTCAGTTATATGTATACATGTAACTATTCTTTATTTTTTAATTTTTATTTTTACTTTATTTTACTTTACAGTACTGTATTGGTTTTGGCATACATTGACATGAATCCGTCACGGGTGTGTAACTATTCTTTTACAAATTCTTTTCCCACTTAGGTTATTAAAGAATATTGAGCAGTTTCCTAGAGGTTAAAGCATCTGCCTGCAATGCGGGAGACCGGAGTTCGATCCCTGGGTCGGGGGGAAGATCCCCTGGAGAAGGAAATGGCAACCCACTCCAGTATTCTCGCCTGGAGAATCCCATGGACGGAGGAGCCTGGCGAGCTACAGTCCACGGGGTCACAAAGAGTCGGACACGACTGAGCGACTTCACTTTCCTATGCTATATAGTTCCTTGTTGATAATCTATTTTAATTACAGCAATGTGTACATGTCAACCCCAAACTCCCAATCTATCCGTCCTCCTCACCTTCCCCCTTGGTAACCATAAGTTTGTTCTCTAAGACTGTGAGTCTGTTTCTGTTCTATAAGTAAGTTCACTTGTATAATTTTCTTTAGTTTCCACATATAAATGATATCATATATTTGTCTAACTTACTTAGCATGGTAATCTTCAGGTCCATCCACATTGCTGTAAATGGCATTATTTCATTCATTTTAATGGCTGAATAATATTCCATAGTATATATGTACATCTTCTTTACCCATTCATGTGTTGATGGACATTTAAGTTGCTTCTATGTCTTGACTACTGCAAACAGTGCTTTACAGAACATGTGGTGCACCTATCCATTGAACCATGTTTTTCTCCAGATATATGTTCAGGAGTGAGTTTGCTATTTTTAGCTTTTTTAACCTCTATTTTTAGTTTTTCTCCACAGTTGCTGTACCAATTTATATCCCCATCAACACTATGGGTGGGTTCCCTTCATACCTTTTCCAGCATTTGCTTGTAGATTTTTTGATGGTTAGTTTGAGGTGATATCTCATTATAGTACTGACCTTCATTTTGTAATAATGTTCTCATGTGCCTCTTAGCCATCTGCGTGTCTGCTTCGGACAAATGTCTATTTAGATCTTCTGCCCATTTTTAGATTTAGCTGTATTATTTATTGACTGCATGAACTGTTTGTAAATTCTGGAGGTTAAACCATCATCAACTGCATCGTTTTCAAATATTTTTTTCCATTCTGGGGGTTGCCTTTTCATTTTGCTTATGGTTTCCTTTGCTATGCAAAAAGCTTTTGAGTTTAAGTAGTTCTCATTTTTTAAATTATTGTTTTTATTTCCATTACTCTAGGAGATGGATCCAAAACAATATTGCTGCAATTTATGTCAAAGAGTGTTTTGCCAATGTCATCCTCTGGGAGTTTTATAGTATCTTGTCTTACATTTAGGTCTTTAATCCAGTTTATTTTTGTATATGGTGTCAGACACTGTCTAATTTCAACCCTTTACATGTAGCTGTCCAGTTTTCCCAGCACCATTTATTGAAGAGATTCTCTTTTCTCCATTGTATGGTCTTACCTCCTGTCATAATTGACCATTAATTGACCATAGGGTTTATTTCTGGGCTTTCAATTCTGTTCCATGGAGCTGTATTTCTGTTTCTGTTACAGTACCATACTCTTTTGATAACTCTAGATGTCTAGTAAGAGTCAGGAAGCCTGATTTCCCCAGCTGTTTTTCTTTCTCAAGACTGCTTTAAGCTATTCAGGGTTTTTTGTGTCTCCATAAAATTTAAAACAGTTTTGTTCCACTTCTGTGAAAATGCTATAGGTGGGACTTCATTGGTGGTCCAGTGGTTAAGACTCCATACTATCAGTACAGGGGATATGGGTTTGATCCCTAAACTGTGGAAGTAAGATCCCATATGTCCCAGGGAGAAAAAAAAAAAAAAGCCACTGGTAATTGATAGGGACTGCATTGAAACTATACATTATATTGGGTAGTATAGTCAATTCTGACAGTACTCGTTTCTCCAATCCAAGAACATGGTGTATCTTTCCATCTGTTTGTGTCTTCTCTATTTCATCAGCATCTTATTACTTTCAGAATACAGGTCTTTTGCCTTTGTAGGTAGGTTTATTCCCAGGTGTTTTATTATTCTTTTTGATGCAATGGTAAATGGGACTGTTTCTTTCTTCTTCTGATCTTTCATTATTAGTGTATAGAAATGCAACAGATTTCTGTGTATTGATTTTGTACCCTGCACCTTTACCAAATTCATTGATGAGCTCTAGTTTTCTGGTAGCATCTTTAAGATTTTCTATGTACAGGATCATGCCATTTGCAAACAGTGATGGTTTTACTTCTTTTCCAATTTAGATTCATTTCTTCTCTGACTTCTGTGCATAGGCCTTCCAAAATGATGCTCAAGAAAAGTGGTGAGTGGACATCCTTGACTTTTTCTTGATCTTAGAGAAAATGCTTTCAGGTTTTCACCGTTGAGTATGTTAGCTGTGGGTTTGTTGTATATGGCCTTTATTAAGTTGAGATAGGGTCTCTCTATGCCTGCTTTTTGGAGAGTTTTTGTCATATTAATAAATGGGTATTGAATTTCGTCAAAAGCTTTTTCTGTATGTATTGAGATGATCATATAGTATTTAATTCTTCAAATCTGCTGATGTGGTGTATCACACTGACTGATTTGTGGATACTGAAAAATCTTTACATTCCTGGGATAAATCCCACTTGACCGTGGTGTATGATCCTTTTACTGTATTGCTGGATTTGGTTTGCCTGCGTTTTGTTGAGAATTTTTGTATCTGTGTTCATCGGTGATGCTAGTGTGTAATTTCTCCTTTTTGTGGTATCCTTATCTGGTTTTGGTATCTGGGTCATGGTAGCCTCATAGAATGAGTATGAGAATGTTCCTTCCTCTGCAGTTTTCTTGGAACAGTTTCAGAAGGATAGGCGTTAACTCTTCTCTGAGTGCTTGATAGAATCCGCCTGTTAAGCCACCTTGTCCTGGACCTTTGTGTTTTAGTCAGTTTCAATTTCAGTTCTTGTGACTGGTCTGTTCATATTTTCCATTTCCTCCTGGTTCAGTCTTAGGAGATTGTACCTTTCTGAGGCTTTTCCCATTTCTTTTAGGTTGTCCATTTTATTTGCACATAGTTGGTTGCAGTACAGAAGCTTCTATGTTATTCAAAGTCTGAGAAGTTAAGGAATTGCCTAATACTAACCTAGTCATTATAACTTGCTTTTAGTAGCTAAAAAATAACTGAATGAATGCTATATAATGAATTATGTCCTCATAAACTCATATAGGGCTTCTCTGGTGGCTTAGAGGTAAAGGATCCACCTGCAATGGGAGACCCTGGTTTGATCCCTGGGTTGGAAAGATCCCTGGAGAAGGGCATGGCAACCCACTCCAGTATTCTTGCCTGGAAAATTCCATGGACAGAGGAGCTTGGTGGGCTACAGACCATGGGATTGAGAAGAGTTGGACATGACTGAGCGACTAGCACACACAAACTCATGTGAGGTCACAGCAAGAAGGAGGCTGTCTATAAGTCAGGAAGACAGCCTTCACCAGGAACTGAAACAGGAGCACTTCATCTTGGTCTTCCCACTCTCCAGAACAATGAGAAGTAAAGATCTGGGTGGTAGATTTGCTGGTAGTTACTAGGGTATCACTGCCACTAGGACCCCACAGCACACAGTGCTACACAAACACACAGAAAGGCTATTCCACATTATTTCTGAATACATCTATACATATATTAAAATAAACATTAATTTGTACTGATATCTCTGACTGTATAATTTAACACCACAGGTCTCATGCTTATTTGTGTTTTCTTTCTCACAGAGTGAGAAGCCTGGCCCCCACTAAGACATCTTGGTTATTTTCAGTTTCTGACATCATAGATAAACAGTATGTTTTTGTGTGAATATAAGTTTTCCAGTTCACTTGGATAAATATCTGGGGGTATGAATGCTAGGTCACATGGGACTCGGTTGTTTAACTTTAAAAACAACCACCATGCTGTTGGGCAAAGCAGCTGTATGATTTTGCAGCAATTTAAAAATTATTTTTTATACTAGCCATTCTAACATGTATGTATTGGTATCTGCTTGGGTTAGTCACGGTCATTTTCCTAACAGATAATAATGTGAAGTATTTTTTTCACATTTTATTGACAATCCTATAGTTTTTTGGGCAAGGGTCTTCAGATCTCTTGCCCATTAAAGAAAAAATTCAGTTAAAGAAAGTTTCTTATATATTCTACACACAATCAGAGCTGCAAAAACTTTTTCTTACCCTATAGCTGTCATTAGCAGTGTTTTTTTACAGAGCAAAAATTTTAAATTTTTATGAAGTTGAGTTTATTAAATTTTTATTTCACAGTCAGTACTTTTGGTATCATGTCTAAAAATTCATTACCAAAACCAAGACTGCACAAATTTTGGTCTGTTTTTTCTGGAAGTCTTACAGTTTTATATTTTACAATTTTGATCTATTATCTAGACTGGTTAATTTTTTATGAGGTATGTGTAAAGGTTCTTTTTTCTCTTTTTAAAATCTGGTTGTCTAATTGTCCTATCACCATTTGTTGTTAAGACTATCCTTTTTCCAGTGAATTATCTGAACTTTTGTCAAAAATCACATTTGAAGTTTGTATTTTGTTTCACTGATCCAATGCCTAACCATTTCCTAATGCCATTCAATCCTGATTACTATTGCTTGTTAGTTAAGTCTTAAGACCAAGCAATATGAGTCCTTGAACATATCCTTTTTAAGAACTATCTGGGTTATTTTTCCACAATACTACTTAAGTGGTACGCTCCTCCACCAAGGGACCAGCATTGCTCATCAGCAAGCCAGCGACAGTAGTGGCTGGGCCTTAGGCCCCTGCCCACCACCACACCCACAGCAGTTGCAACTCAACCACAACAGAAGGTGCACACAGCCCACACAGTGGATACCCTTAGAGCACCTGGCTTTGGTGACAGGGGAATTGTTCTACTGAGCCCACTACACCTTCTACGTTAGGCCACTGTTTCAAGACCAGGAAACAGTTTATACACCTAATAATAGAAACAAATACAGAAAGTTAGGCAAAATGAAGAGACAAAGAAGTAGCTTTCAAAGAGACAAAACTTCAGAAAATGAACTAATTAACAAAACAGAGATTATCAATTCACCAGATAAAGTTTAATGTAATAGTCAAAAAGATGCTCACGGAACCCTGGAGAAGAATGGATGAACTCAAGGGAGAACTTCAACAAAGATAAAATACAAGAAACAATAAAGACTGAAGATCACAGTAACTGGAGTGAGAAGAACACTACAGAAAATCGACAGACTAGAGAATGCCAAAGAATGGATTAGCAACCTGGAAGACAAAGTAGTGAAAATCACCCAATTAAAAATGAAAAGACTGGAAAAAACGAGGATAGTTTAAAGGATCTCTGGGACAACATCATGCACACTAATATTCTCATAACAGAGTTTCCAGAAGCAGAAGAGAGAAAGAAAAGAAAACCTATTTAAAGACAAAATGGCTGAATACTTGCCTAATTTGTCAAAGGAAAAGACACCCAAATACAGAGAGCATATACTCCCATACAAAATGAAATGAAAGAGACCCACAGCAAGACACAGTATAATTGTCAAAAGTTAAAGATAAACAGAGAATCTTAAAAGAATCAAGACAAAAATAACCTGTGACATACAAAGATGACCAGAGGATATTTCAGTAGAAAATTCACATGCCAGGTAAATGAGAGCAACAGTTTCCCAGACATTCAAAAACCAAAGGAGTTCATCACCACTAAAATGGCCTTATAAGTAATGTTTAAAGGGACTTCCTTAAATGGAAAAGTAAAGGCCATAGCTAGAAATAAAGAAATTTAAAGAAACAAAACAAAAACCTCACTGGTATAGAAAAACACATAGTAAAAGTAGTGGATCATCTACTGTAAAGGTAGTATGAAGGTTACATGCTGTCTACAAGACACTCAGTTCAAATCGAAAGAAACATTCAGAATGAAAATGAAGAGATGGAAAAAGATATTCCAGGCAAATGGAAATGGAAAGAAAGCTGGGGTAGCAGCACTTTGATAAAAGAGACTGTAAAACAAAGTCAAAGAAAGGCATTACAAATAATAAAGGGAAAAATTATCTTTTATTTGGGTGCTACTTATAAAAAAATCGAATACTGGCAATTAACCAATTCAATATAAGCCAATCTGATACTGGAATACAAATTAATGTTAAAAATGTGATTAGGACTTGTTTGGTTTTTTGGAACAATGTTTTTTGTAGTTTGACAAATAATTATATAAAGTATTTGGCAGGAAGGATAAATTATTTATGGAATAAACCTTATTTTATGATGTGAATTCTAAAAAGTTTACTGAGTAGTTTTCCCTGAATACTTTCATTCTTTAAAAGTACTGTCATTCAATAAATGAAGAACCCAAGAGTATCAAGTCATTGGCAGTGAAGCCCCCAAATTCCTGAAACTGTTGGGATTATATGTGGTATTTAATTTTTAAATGCATCTAATGTTCACAAGAAAACTGAGAGGAAGGTATAGAGATTCTCCATAAACCCCTGCTTCCATATATACAATACCTCCCCCATTATCAGCATCACTCTTAAATGTGTTTTACATGTCAGATTATGGACGTAAACTGCATATTATATAATAACTCTGTTGGGGTTGGGGCAGTATCCCACAATATAATATTAACATTTCTACAACTAAATGGATAAACAGTTATACAGACTTAGATTTTTAAAAAGGGCTATGAATATCAGTTTAAATGAAGTCCTGCTGTCAAGAGTTGTCAATCTGTATAATTTATAAGATGTTATCATCAGTTTACCGATGATGAGTATGTTCCTGGCAGATACTTCGTAAATTAGGAGAATCAGATCCTAATTGGTATCAAAATGAAAGCTGATTACATTAAATCTCTTAAGTGTGAATGAGTTCCATTCCAAGAGCATGTTCATAAGTCCCATTTGTTTGTAAGTCCAACAAAGTTAGCCTAGGTTACCCAATTAACACAATTGGCTATATAGTACTGCACTGTAATAGGTTTATAATAATTTTCACACAAATAATACATGAAAAATAAACAGAAAGAAAACAGTTTCGACTTTACTTAAAAAAAAAAGAATACATTTTTAACCTTATAAGACAGTACCTTGAAAAGAACAGTAGTACAGCAGCTGGCATGGAGCCAAAAGGCAAGAAGAAAGTTACTGACTGGGGGAGGAAGAGGAGATGGGAGATGGTAGAGCTGAAGGATCGTCAGTAATAGATGGACAGAAAGCTGCAATTCCACTCACACCTGACTTTGAAGGCACAGGTTCTGGTTCCTTGATGTATTCAATTTTATTTGCTCTCTTAAAAAAAATGGTCCAGTGACATCTTGGTAGTAAGTGGCACGCTTGCATCTAAGGTTTATATGTAAATGACTTATTATATTTCCCTTAGGCAGACACAAGGACTTGAGAGTCACATTGTTAGCCACTCCCCTTAAGCAAATGTGTTAGATATAGTTTGTCTGTTTATTCTTGAAAAAACTGTGTAAACAGCAAAAGGATATACATGGTACCTTGCAGGTCAGATATAGTCAATAAACGGCCATTTCAAAACAACAAAAAATTACTTGTTGGGATTTTAAATGTAATAAATGTATAGATCAAAATGTAGAGAATAGACATCTTAATAGTACTGAGTTGTTCATTCCATGAACATAGTGTATCTTTCCTTTTACTCAAGTCTTTGATTTCTTTCATATAAACTTTAGCATACAGAGTCTATGGATACTTTGTTAGCCTTATTACATAAGTATTTTATTTTTGTTTGTTGAGTGCTACTGTAGATGATATATATATATATATTTAAAAAATTGTTCATTGTAGTTATAAAGAAATATGATGCACTTTTAAACACTTTGTATCCTCTGATCTTGCTAAAACTCTGGCAATTTTATAGGTTTTTTTTTTTTAGGTTTCCTCCATAGATGATCATGTTGTCTGTGACAGCCGAAATGAATCTAAGGATCTACGTTTAAAATAAAATGACTAAATACCATTTCAAATAATGTAGTTCTAGTATATATCCACCATTATCCACCAAACAATGCTCTATTGGTCTAGTGATGTTTAAAACACAGGTGACAAGATATCAAGATATCTGTTTTATACTTTTCTGAAGTAAGCAACTATAGGAAAGCCAGATATAGGAAAGACTGGACTGCTATATAATGTCATAGATCAGGTGGCTTAAATAACAGACATTTATTTCTCATTGTTCTTTCTGAACGCTGGAAAATCCAAGATCAAGTTGCCAGATGATCTGGTTCCTGGTGAGGACCAAATTCCTGGCCTTATCCCCCTTCTTGATGTGTGTTCACATGGCCTTTGGTGTGTGGAAACAGAGATTTCTCTTTCACTTTTTAAACCACATCATGAGGGTCCCAACTTCACGACCTAATCTAAACCTTAATACTTTCTAAAGGTCTTACCTCTAAATACCATGACACTGAGGGATGGGATTTTAATATACGAATTCTGGAGTGATACAAATATTTATCCCATAACAGGCAATAAACAAGTAAGCGCCAGGACAAACAGTTGTGAAACTAATTAGAAGTGAGGGTGTCACTTTAAAATTGATTCTCAAAATCAAAGTTGTAATTCACTTCCCAGCTTTGACATAAATGTGTGAAAAGAAGAGCTAGTCTTCTTTGGGTCTCTCCACTTACGCATGAATACAAACTATCAAATTTCTGCCCATTTTGATTTTTGCTAATGAGCTGATTTTCAACACAATATCAATCAGACTCATATTAGTATGTATTTTGTTACCTGAACACTACTGACAGGAGTGTTTCAATACTGACTTACATAACAAATCACTGGCCAAAGGCATTAGTTTCTGCAAAAATTCTATGGTCAGTAATGTTTGTTAAGACGGTGTTTATAGTGTCTTATGTTGGTCAATGATGAAAAACTTCCTTAAGGAACAAATCACTCACCAGTAAGCAGGCTGGGATAAAACCTTCATCTGTACAGTGTTCTGCATATTCTTTTAAGTCTGAACTTTCCAAAATAAAAGCCTGGCAGGTAGAAGTAAGGTTCTCCTGTTGTAAGTATCCTAAATGAAAAACAAAATGGAATTCAGTAATGTCAGTAACTTCTGAACTTTTGATTAAAACTTCTGTTTTAAATACTATAGCAATTTCATATCAGAGATGCAACTTCAGATGAACATTATGGAATTCTGCAGCCTTGCCAGAAACACCAACTTGTTTCACCAACTGCTGAAGTACAAAGCAGAGTTTATAAAATAGCTGTTTAAAAGAAAAACTCTAGTTAATAGGCTATAAAGTCATAATAAATCGAGTATTTAGTATGGTACTGGCATAAAAAATAGACCAGGGAACAGAATTGAGAGTCTAAAGATAATCCCCAGCATATATGGTCAACTACAAGGGAGCCAAGAATACTTAATGGAGAAAAGACCATCTCTTCAATGAATGGTGCTGGGAAAATTGTATATTCACATGTAAAGGAGTGAAACTAGACCCCTGTCTTACAACACTCACGAAAAATAACTTGAAAGGGACTAAAGACTTAAAACATAAGACCTCAAAGCATGAAACTCCTAGAATATAGGAAAAAGCTCCCTGATATGGGTCTTGGCAATGATCTTCTGGATTTGACACCTAATGCACAAGTAACAAAACATAAAATGAACAAGCTGGAATACATCAAATTAAAAAGCTTCTGCACAGCAAAAGAAGCCATCAACAAAATGAAAAAACAACCTACAGAATGGGAAAAAATATTTGCATATATCTGATAAGGGACTCATAACCAAAATAAATAAAGAACTCAATACAATTCAAGAGCAAAAAAAACAAATTATCCAGTTAAAAAGTGGGTGACAGACCTGAAGAGACATTTCTCCAAAGAAGAAAAGGGAAAGGTCAACTGATATGTGAAATGATGCTAAACATCACTAGCCATCTTCCATGTCTTGGCTATTGTGAATGTGCTACTATAAACACAGGCGTATGTGTTATCTTTTTGAATTACCATTTTGTCTGGATATATGCCCAGGAGTAGGGTTTCTAGATCAAATGGCAATCCTATTTTTAGTTTTTTGAGGAAACTCCTTATTGTTTTCCATAGTGGCTGCACTGACCTACATTTCCAACTGTGTAGGAGGGTTCCCTTTTTTCTACACCTTCTCCAGCATTTGTTGTTTGTGAAACTTATTAATAATGGCCATTCTGACCAGTGTGTGAGAAGGTACTTTATTATAGTTTTGTTATTTCTTAATAGTTAGTGTAGCAATGTTGAACATCTTTTTAGTATATGAATGCTCTTATTTCAAGAACACTCTCTGTGCTATTGCCTTTGCTTGGGCAGCTTTTCTTTTCTTAGTTTGTGTGTGAATGTTAGTTGCTCAGTTGTGTCTGACTCTTTGCAACCCCATGGGCTGCAGCCCATTAGGCTCCTCTGTCCATGGAATTCTCCAGTCAAGAATAATGGAGTGGGTATTTGTTCCCTTCTCCAGGGATTCTTCCCAACCCAGGGATCAAATCCAGGTCTCCTGCATTGCAGGGAAATGTTTTTACCGTCTGAGCCACCAGGGAAGCTGAAGAGTACCGGAGTGGGTAGCATTTCCTCCTCAAAGAGATCTTTTTGACCCAGGGATTGAACCCAGGTTTCCTTGGCTTCCCTGGTGGCTCAGAGGGTAAAGAGTCTGCCTGCAGTGACGGAGACCTGGGTTCAATCCCTGCGTCAGGAAGATCCCCTGGAGAAGGAAATGGCAACCCATGCCAGTACTCTTGCCTGGAAAATTCCATGGACAGAGGAGCCTGGTAGGATATAGTCCATGGGGTCCCGAAGAGTTGGACATGACTGAGCGACTTCACTTTCACTTTTCCTTCATTGTAGGCAGATTCTTTACCATCTGAGCCACCAGGGAAACTCCAAAGGGAGAGGCTGGTGTCGTTCTTTTTACTTGCTAAGTTGTGTTGACTCTTTTGCAACCGCACGAACTGTGCATAGGATTTACCAAGCAAGAATACTAGAGTGGGTTGCCATGCCCTCCTGCAAGGGATCTTTCTGACTCAGGAATTGAACCTGCAGCTCCTGCTACATCTCCTGCATAGCAGCAAGTCCTTTACAGTTGAGCCACTGGGGATTTCTTTCTTAGCCTAGCTAATTCCAACTCATTCTTCAGGTCTACTGAAGTAATCATCACTTCCTCAGAGAATTTTTTCTTTGAATTCTCTATATACCATACTCCTATTACACGATACTAGATTCTCTTTATATTTACCTCAGTGTTATATAATAGTTAATAACTACTAAGCCAATTTTGGGGCTTCCCAGGTGGTGATAATGGTAAAGAACATGCCTGCCAATCCAGGAGACATGAGACACAAGTTCAATCCCTTGGTTAGGAAGATGCCCTGGAGGAGGGCATGGGAACCTACTCCAGTATTCTTGCCTGGAGAATCTCATGGACACAGGAGCCTGGCAGGCTACAGTCCACAGTCACACAGTCCGATCAACTAAAGTGACTTAGCATGCATGCATGCAAGGCAATTATTACTAAGGTCTTTCCCAACTTTAAAATTATAAAATTTACCTGGAATAGTATCTCTAACCAGGCACTACCAGTTAAAAAATCGAGAAGGCCTGCAAAGTTATTATATATGAGCATTAAAAAAAGAAAAGGGCAAGGAAATTGTCCCGTTTTAGGGAGAAGGAAACGGCAACCCACTCTATTTTTGCCTGGAAATTTCCATGGACAGAAGAGCCTGGGGCCCTATAGTCCATGGTGTTGAAAAGAGTCAGACACTACTAAGCACACACACATATGCACTGGCTGGGATGCTGGCACCCATTTACCAGTGGCTCAGCAGTAAAGAATCCACAGCATTGCAGGAGACACAGGAGACCCGGGTTTGATCCTTGGGTCGGGAAGATCTCCTGGAGGAAATGGCAACCCACTCCAGTATTCTTGCCTGGAGACCCCAATGGACAGAAGAGCCTGGTGGACTTAGTCCACAGGGTCACAAATAGTTGGACACGACTGAAGTGACCATGCATGCCTGCATGCACCAGTTTGTACTCACTGCTCATCAATCAGTTTTCCAACCTCTTGTTAATTAATGCTATAGAAGAAATAAACATACCAAAGACACTGTCATTTGGAGTGTGAGAAAACACTTAGAAATCAGAAGAAAACTTTTATTTCAGATACTACAATTTCAATATCCCTATCATTGAAAATATAAAATCACCTTTGATGTGAAATTAGGTGGATCAATGATGGCTATTCCCCCCCCTTTTTTTTTTCATTTTTTACAAATAAACAATCCAATATAAACCCTTATAAAACTATAGCCAGCTGAAATCAGTTTTTATGATTGGCTTTCTGACAGTCACATTATTTGGAATAAGTTAAGTCAGCCACCACTAGGATTTCATGAATTTAGAAGTTTAGACCACTATGGTCTACTATAGAAATTTAGACCACTATAGCCTATAGTCCACTTAGAGTCATCATGGAAACAGGACAGTCAGCGCTTTTTCTTTATATGCTTCATAATTTAAATCGAAGAACCCAAACTGTTTCTTTTTATGGTAGAAAGTTTTAAAAGTACTAATCACCCCAGATACACTGGTAATCACTTGGGGCTTGTAATAGCATGAAATCTAATTCCTTAAAGTAGATTTGCTTTTCTCTAGACCAAGTATTCTCAAAAACAGTGACACAGCCCCCAGGGGGTGACAACTGGTACTGGGGAGGAAAGAATGAATAAAATGTCTTTTACGCATAAATCACAGGTATACATACAATATATAAACAGTCTATTTGTAACTTGCCTTAAAACACAACATTAAAAAAACTAAGATCATGGCATCCGGTCCCAATACTTCATGGCAAATAGATGGGGAAACAATGGAAACAGTGACAGACTTTATTTTCTTGAGCTCCAAAATCACTGCAGATGGTGACTGCAGCCATGAAATTAAAAGATGCTTACTCCTTGGAAGAAAAGTTATGACCAACCTAGATACCACATTAAAAAGCAGAGACATTTCTTTGCTGACAAAGGTCCACCTAGTCAAAGTTATGGTTTCTCCAGTAGTCATGTATGGATGTGAGAGTCGGACCATAAAGAAAGCTGAGCGCTAAATTGATGCTTTTGAACTGTGGTGTTGGAGAAGACTCTTGGGAGCCCCTTGGACTTCAAGGAGATCCAACCAGTCCATCCTAAAGGAAATCAGTCCTGAATATTCACTGAAAGGACCGATGCTGAAGCTGAAACCCCAATACTCTGGCCACCTGACGCAAAGAGCTGACTCATTTGAAAAGACCCAGATGCTGGGAAAGATTGAAGGCAGGAGAACGGGACAACAGAGGATGAGATGGTTGGATGGCATCACCAAGTTGATGGACGTGAGTTTGAGTAAGCTCCNATCAGTCCTGAATATTCACTGAAAGGACCGATGCTGAAGCTGAAACCCCAATACTCTGGCCACCTGACGCAAAGAGCTGACTCATTTGAAAAGACCCAGATGCTGGGAAAGATTGAAGGCAGGAGAACGGGACAACAGAGGATGAGATGGTTGGATGGCATCACCAAGTTGATGGACGTGAGTTTGAGTAAGCTCCAGGAGTTGGTGACGGACAGGGAAGCCTGGTGTGCTGCAGTCCATGGGGTAGCAAAGAGTTGGACACAAGTGAGCAACTGAACTGATACTGAATTTCTAACACTAAAATTTCACACAAGGGGTAATCAGGAAAAATATCAAAATAAGGTTTGAGAATCACGGCCCAAGACTGAATGTAATGATATACAGTTAATTTTTCTAGAAAATATGGCGGGAATTCCCTGGTGGTCCAGTGGTTAAACTCAGTGCTTTCACGGATGAGGTCTGGGGTTCAATCCCTGTTTGGGCAACTAAGATCCTGCAAGCAGTGCGACCAGAAAAAAGAATAACCAAAGCTCAGTCAGTTTTTGGCTTTTCATATTATAGTTTTGTACAGTTTATACTTGAGTAAAGGCTTTGTTAAAAAGCTAGAATGTCTTTTAACAAGTGTTTAAAAAGTTAAAATGCATCTTTAAATAGCACCATCTGAGACATATGTCTTCTGTTCTTAAAAAAAAAAGTCCAACTTTGGACTGTCTAGAATACCCATTTCAGGCTTGACGTATTCTGGTTTACTTTTGTCCAGAAAGTTCCAAAATAACGTTAAAGTGACAGTTGACTGCTTTGTGCTCATTTATTATTACATTTACATTCCTACAAAAAGCTTATTTATCATCCTTGAGTACCTGATTGTACAAGTTCTCAATCAGAATAATGGGGGAAATTTTAGGTACAAATTATCTGAAATCTAAAATGCTACAATGAAAACACAAAATAGAGACCAATTATCTTTTATTAAAAAAAACAATTACTCTTCAATCAAAATGTTTTTTATTCCTTAAAAAAAATTAAAGTAAGATAATTACGTCTTTTGTGTAAACTTACTGACCTATGTTCAAATAGGTAACTTGAATTTCTTTTTTTCTTAATATTGCCCTGTGCCTGCTTTTCAGTGGAGGTAATGACAAAATAGACTGAAGGAAAAACATAACTGAAAAAGAAAAGGCAAAATCCGAGCTATATCTAGGGTTTTGAATTTTCGAAATTTGGATGCCAAGAGTCTGCCCTCTCTTATTTCTGTTTATAGAGAGGAAAAGATAAATTGCCTTGCCCTCCTCCAGGGAATCTCCCCGACCCAGGCATCAAACCTGCATCTCTTATCTCCTGCATTGACAGGCAGGTTCTTTATCACTAGCGCCACCTGGGAAGGCCCCAATAATGAATAATAAAATAGACTGAAGGGAAAACATAATTGAAAAGGGAAAGACAAAATCCTAGCAAAATCTAGGGTTTTGAATTTTAGGAACTAGGATTCTGCCCTCTCTTATTTATAGAATGGGAAAGATAAAGAGAGATGCATCTGATGAAGAAAGCAAGAGAGAGCTAATCCCCTTATTTGAAAATACTTCCTTTACATATTGTAATAGTTTCCTCAAAATATCAGTAGTTTGAGATCCCCACACCCCCACCACCCCTCCATGTGCCTTGTGGGATTTTTCCATCCCTTGAGGTATGGAACTGTGCTCCCTGCAATGGAAGGGTAGAGTCTTAGCTGCTGGACTGCCAGGAAAGTCCTTAAGATCTTAAGACTTAACTTCCAGTGCTTTCTATTACTAGATCCACAAATAACAAAGAAAATCTCTCCAAAAGAAGCTATAATCTACCAAGGACCCAGAAGATATATATGCAAATAACTGTAATAAAAAGCAAAGGTGGTAAGACAATTAGACTTATTTTATAGGGGCTAGAGAAAGTATAAACTGACTTGGGGAATATTATGCACATTTCAAGGAAGAGATGAGTCAACAGAGCTGATGGAAAGCATATATGGAGTATGTTTGAAGAACATGCCTGGTCTGAATGAAGCACAGAATCTATGATGGAGAACAGTTGGAAATACAACTGAAAACAGAAGGGATGAGGATCATAAAATGCTGTAAATGTCAGCAATCACATGATTATGAATAAATAAGAGTCTAAGTGAGAGAATAGTCGACAAAGGGGAAGGTCATGATCACAGCTACACCTTTATACATATTTATTAAATATCTATGTCTTAGTGATACAGTGATGTCAAGGTGAATAGAACCAGTGGCTCTTCAACTTTCACAGGGTATGCCGGTCCTGGTTGTTTGCCTTCAAATCTACTCTTCCTGCTTCCTCTGCTCTGTACTGGAGAACAGGAAACCTGACCCCTCTGCAGACAATTTCCTGGGTTCCATGTCAGCTGGCTTCTGACTGGGTTCAATCAATGGGAAGCACCAGTGGGAGACTGGAGGGCAGTTATTGGGAGCCATGGTTTTTTCCTCCCATTTCCTCTTTGCCCTCCTAGAATTTCCTCTACTACTGCTCCCACATCAGACAAGTCTACCTTCTAGTTTTCACATAGTGAAACCAGCTTCTGGGTTTCATCTCTACTTGTCCTCCTGATTTCAGAGCGGTTTCCTGCTGTTTACTACCCTCCAGGTTGGTTCATGTAAGCTGCTTGTTTTCTTAGCTTTTCACCAGTGTAACCAATTCCCTCATTTAATTCCTCCATGCTAAATACTCAGATTAGTTTAAGTTTTCCTGAATGGATGCTGACTCATACAGAAAGGAACAAATTTATTTACGAATCTAAAGGAAGTTCTGGATACTTCACCTATAAAAAATGCCCCACCTGTACATAAAACTTTACAGATAGTTTGGGGCCTCCCACAACTCTTGAAGCCTGTACATTAATTCTAGAATAAGAGTACTGAATGGAGTAGCAAATGGCAACCCACTCCAGTATTCTTGCCTGAAAAATTCCATGGGCAGAGGAACCTGGCAGGCTATAGTCTATGGGGTCGCAAAGAGTCAGACATGAGTGAGCATGCACAAAGAATACTAAATAGGTCAAAAAGTAAGTTTTGGTTTGGGAAGGCAAAGTTCTACAAGTGAATGATGGTGATGGTTACAGAAAAATATGACTGTATTTAATGCCACAGAATTGTAAAAATGGCTACAATGGTTAAATTTTATATATAAAAAAAAGAGTAAACACACAGCTACAATAAAACAAAGTAAGAGTATGATAGAAGTAATCTACAATGCCACCAGAGCATGTAAGGACAAAGTACTAACTGTACCTGCTGGAAACAGTTTGAGATTACAATTGACCTGAACCTTAGAATCCCAGGGACGGGGGAGCCTGGTGGGCTGCCGTCTATGGGGTCGCACAGAGTCAGACACGACTGNGCCACCAGAGCATGTAAGGACAAAGTACTAACTGTACCTGCTGGAAACAGTTTGAGATTACAATTGACCTGAACCTTAGAATCCCAGGGACGGGGGAGCCTGGTGGGCTGCCGTCTATGGGGTCGCACAGAGTCAGACACGACTGAAGTGACTTAGCAGCAGCAGCAGCAGACGACAGGGAGAAAAACATTGTAGGCAGAGGGAACAAAATACATTAACAAGAGTAGCTGGAGAAACTACAAGTAGTTTGGAATGCCTGGGGCATAGGGCATATGTTGAGAACTTGAGATCAGGGAAGAGACTTGAAGGATCAGGTCCACAGAATACCTTGTATGACATAAAACCAAAACTGGTGGCCCAGAAACAACAAATGGCACTCTGACGTATATATTTTTACCTGTACAATATTTAAAGAAATTCTAGCAAGGCAATAGCTGGATATAGCCAGGTAGCAAGGCTATTTAAATGGAGTAGTAGGTACAAAAGTCAGTGCAGTATGTTGAAGAATGAAAGTTAAGGAAGTACAGTAACTAAGGAAAGCTAATAAATTTGACTTGTGATAGGGTAACATAGAGCATTAGATAAAATAAGAGGTGGGGGTCTCGGAAAGTGTTTTGGTATGTGTGGGTAAGGGTAAAAAACCTAATTATGTAAATTCTAAGGGGAGAACTCAATTTTTAGCAACTGGCACAGTGCCTGGAACATACTAAGCAACCAAAGATTTGCTGCAAGAACATGATTAACAAAAGGGGCAACAATGAGAAGGACTGAAGGAGTACTGAGAGGGAGGCAGTACTGACAGAAGAATCATGGGGAAAGAATAAAACTGTTAATTTTTAAGCCACTAAGTTTTGTGATTCATACATCTCCGTGGTAACATGATAATGCTAAATGAAAAAAGCAAGAGTGGTGAGATATGCTTTTTTTGGTAGTATATATTCTTTTGCACAACTTGAAATTTCTAGTAAGTGCACAACTCTTTCAACTATTAGAACTGGAGGTGTAGTGTGAATGCTTTAGGCAGATTTTTTTAACCACAAATAAGATGAATTGCAAGACTATCTGAAGGCAATGGCACCCCACCCCAGTACTCTTGCCTGGAAAATCCAATGGACGGAGTAGCCTGGTAGGCTGCAGTCCATGGGGTCGCTAACAGTCGGACAGACTGAGCGACTTCACTTTCACTTTTCTCTTTCATGCATTGGAGAGGGAAATGGCAACCCACTCCAGTATTCTTGCCTGGAGAATCCCAGGGACGGGGGAGCCTCGTGGGCTGCTGTCTATGGGGTCGCCCAGAGTCGGACACGACTGAAGTGACTTAGCAGCAGCAGCAGCAAGACTATCTGAGAAACTATGACAACAGTCCAAAGGAGAAATGGGACGCATACTGTTGGGACTGGTGGCAATAAAAATGGAATGTGAATGACAAATAAGAATTTTAGGATAAGAAACAATNCTGTGTGGACAGACAGATCCCTCATTGTGTCTGGAACAAGCACAGCATTCCAAACACTAAGCAAGCCAAAGCAGAACACCCCAGGGCCAGCTCTTTCAACAATCTATCGCTCAGCAGCTCCTCCCGCAGCCAGCTCCAGGACCAGTTTCCTGCCATTGTTAGCAAGTTCAGCCTGGAATTCCATCCAAATGGATTTGACCCCTTCACTAAACAGCAGTGCATGTTTCCCTGATTAGTATATTCCTGTGTTTAGACGGGAAGTGGCAGGATTGGGGGAAGTGGAGGGAGAAAGACAAGAAAAATAACAAGGGGAAAAAAAAAAATACTTCATTCTATTCATGCTATAGTGATAACAACTTGGAACTCTGGCTTCACCACTAGTGTAATAAAAGTGCTCACCCATGCATAAATACACATACATCTACCAAAAAGCCGTGCTATACAGAAAAGTAGCCGGACCGAGCATGAGCAAGCATACCTGGCCTCATTAACGAACAGTTATTGCTCACCAGGCTCTGAGCATTCTAAGCAGGAGAATGCAGAAAATTACAAACTACAGTCTCTTGTGGGTATCCTTTTCTATGTGAGTTCTGTTCCCTAAGGATATTAGTTCTTCTCACGATGATGCTAATTAGGGGACCTTTGATACCAGGCAAGTGGAATGATTCCTAGTTGTACAAGATTGCAAGGGCCCTTCTCCACGATGTGCCTTCAGGCACTGCACTCTACTTTTTTTTTTTTTTTCCTATAATATGAAAGCATTTATCAATTTTATTGTCTTTTAGGGGATTCCCTGGTGGTCCAGTGGTTTGGACTCCTTGCTTTCACTGCCAAGGCTCTGGTTAACCCCTGGTCAGAGAACTAAGATTGTAAGCTGCTCAATGCAGCCAAATTAAAAAAAAAAATTATTGTCCTTTCCATCTAGTTGAACCTGCCTCAAACAGATCAATACGCTATATGTTCTTCAGCAAATATTTAATTATCACATGTATAGTAAGGTCTTGCGCTTTGCAGGTAGGCTGCAGTCCATGGGGTCGCTAACAGTCGGACAGACTGAGCGACTTCACTTTCACTTTTCTCTTTCATGCATTGGAGAAAGTTGTACAAGATTGCAAGGGCCCTTCTCCACGATGTGCCTTCAGGCACTGCACTCTACTTTTTTTTTTCTATAATATGAAAGCATTTATCAATTTTATTGTCTTTTAGGGGATTTCCTGGTGGTCCAGTGGTTTGGACTCCTTGCTTTCACTGCCAAGGCTCTGGTTAACCCCTGGTCAGGGAGCTAAGATTGTAAGCTGCTCAACGCAGCCAAATTTAAAAAAAAAATTATTGTCCTTTCCATCTAGTTGAACCTGCCTCAAACAGATCAATACGCTATACGTTCTTCAGCAAATATTTAATTATCACATGTATAGTAAGGTCTTGCGCTTTGCAGGTAGGCTGCAGTCCATGGGGTCGCTAACAGTCGGACAGACTGAGCGACTTCACTTTCACTTTTCTCTTTCATGCATTGGAGAGGGAAATGGCAACCCACTCCAGTATTCTTGCCTGGAGAATCCCAGGGATGGGGGAGCCTGGTGGGCTGCCATCTATGGGGTCACACAGAGTCAGACGCGACTGAATTGACTTAGCAGCAGCAGCAGCAATAGGAAAGAAACCACTTGCCAATACAAGAGCCAAGGGTTCAAACCCTGAGTCTGGAAGATCCTCCTGGAGGTGGAAATGGCAACCCACTCCAGTATTCTTGCCAGGGAAATCCCAGATGCCTGGAGAATCCCAGGGACGGGGGAGCCTCGTGGGCTGCTGTCTATGGGGTCGCCCAGAGTCGGACACGACTGAAGTGACTTAGCAGCAGCAGCAGCAAGACTATCTGAGAAACTATGACAACAGTCCAAAGGAGAAATGGGACGCATACTGTTGGGACTGGTGGCAATAAAAATGGAATGTGAATGACAAATAAGAATTTTAGGATAAGAAACAATGACTGTAATTTTAATCCATTTTTAAAGAAGGAGGAAGTCTAGGAGAATACTCACAAGTTTGCTTAAATTATTCCAGTTAGAAAATCATACTGCTTTCTTAAGGCCAGTGGTCCTTGCCCTCCAGGAAATATACTGGCAATATTTGGACACTTATTCTCACAATTGGGTGAAGGCGGGAACTGGGTCCCTGCTGGCATCTAATGGATAGAAGCCAGGGATGCTGCTAAACATCCCACAAAGCAAACAGGACAGCTACCATAATAAAGTATGTCAGTATTATTGTGAATTTTGTGAAAGTCTACTTTGGATCTGTTTACAAATAAGCTTAATTAATATAAAAATTACAAGATAGCTTTCTTCTTCGATGTAGGTTAACTGTTGATATTCAGTTTTGATAAAGTGGGCAAAAGATTAACAAAATATGAGTTTAAATTTAAGTGATTATTTTCCCCAAAAACAGATGGTAGAACCATTACCCTCTAAAGTTTCCTGCAAAATGTGCCTGTCAAGAGTCTGCATAAAAGCTTTTTTCTTTTTTTCGACAGGGCAGAATACTTTAAAAAGGGAATAAGAAATGGATTTTTCTGACAGTAAAATAATGTTAGTAATGGCCTTTGGATACCATGGGAAGTTTTAGAACAAATGTTTACCATTTAACCATTCACATATGATGTCTGTAAATCTGGCTCCGGTTTTGAGTTTTATGTGCGTCTCATTCCCAGCAATACAATACTCTTTATTCTTTCAGGGGACAAACAACAAAACCCGTTTCCTGCACAGACAATACACCCTGACAACTGGCAGTGTCACTCTTCAAACTGAGGAAAAACTAGAACTAGAAAACGTTCAACTGGAAGGCATTTCCAGTGAAAAGTCTTGCTAATTAAAAAAAAAGGAATTGCTGCTGTCTTAAAAGTATGCAGTTGGCGTTTCAAATCTCTACATTCTACGACTTCTTGCAGGAGGTTGGGGGACAGAGAGGCAGGATCACTTCATTCGTTCCAAACTCGTCGCTCTAAAGGCAAGTTATGAGAAGGCCGTCAGGAAGGTCCCTCGCTAAAGCTGGGTGGCTTTATTTTTCCTTATTCGGCCCCAGCTCTGACACGGGAAAGTGAGCGCAAGGTTGAAGAACACGCAGTCCATCCATCACGTAGGCAACTCCCCTGCAGGATTCTAATTAAGTGTGCAGGCCTGACTTTCCCTCCAAATCCGGGCCTCAGGTGTTCCACCCGGAGTTTCTCTTCAGCCGCCCCTCGCCAGAGAGTCTCGGAAGAGAGGAGCATTCACACATAAAGAAACTTAAACTGCCCGAGCCTCCCACTGAAGAAGATTCACCGCCAGTCTGAACTTGTAGGTGGGGAGGCAAAGCCCCAAAGCTTCCCCACCCTGGGAAAAACCTCTGGCTCCAAAGGTCCTTCCGTCCGGCTTAGCCTGATCCAGTACCCCTCCCTCCCGCGCCGGCGCTTACCCAATACCAGCCGGGCTACGTCCGAAGGTAACAGCATGATCGAAGCCCCAGAAGGAACCGTAGGAGACGAGACTCGGATAAAAACCAACACAGCGACAGCCCCTGCGCCGCATCTCCCGGTTCCAGTGGCGGCACTGAACTCGCGGCAACTTGTCCCGCCTCTTTCGCTCCCCGCCAGCCAATCGCTTCCGTCGGAGAAAGAAAGGCGCCGAAAAGAAACCCGCCTCCGTTCTACTTGGAGCTGTCGTCACATCCGCCCTCACATTTGGATGGGGGCGGGGCGGGAAGGCGGGAGCGAGAGGCAGAGCCGGCGCTAGAGGGCGAGCGGAGGATGCAGGGCCGCACGCTATTGGCTGACAGGGCGCAGGCGCGTTTCCCTCAGACGAGCCCAGTGTTTGGGGAAGCGAGTCTAGGAAGTGCAGAGCGTGCGTGTTTGGCCAGCGTGGGCAGACAGTGCCCCGGCGCCAGTCAACCTTAGTGCTTCCTTTAGAAACGTACGCTGCGCGATCACAACAGGTTTGATCCGTAAGCCAGAATAGTGCTTGGACAGCCGGCTCGGGCCTTGGGGGAGGCGGGTGGCGCGGGCTTGTAGGCTTCGGACATCACCGCTTACAGAGATTCCGCTTCGGCCGAGTCCAACGGTAGGGCCGCTGAAGAAGATGGCCTGACTAATCATCTTTTTCTCCCCTCTTATAATTAGCAGTTTTAATCAGCGAACAATTTGTAGAGGCTTAAACTGCAGTCTCCTGATTAACAGCTTGGGCTTTGGAATCACTCTCCAGTTCAAAATTCTGACTGTCGGCTGACTGTACTATCTTCCCTGTGGTAATTTTATCCTGTGGTAAGTGTCGTGGTCTGTGTGGGGGTTGGAAAAGAATTTCGAGGCATGAGGCAGAATGAGAGGCTGCTACTGCTAAGTCGCTTCAGTCGTGTCCGACTCTGTGCGACCCCATAGACGGCAGCCCACCAGCTCCCCCGTCCCTGGGATTCTCCAGGCAAGAACACTGGAGTGGGTTGCCATTTCTTTCTCCAATGCATGAAAGTGAAAGTGAAGTCGCTCAGTCGTGTCCGACCCTCAGCGACACCATGGACTGCAGCCTTCTAGGCTCCTTCATCCGTGGGATTTTCCAGGCAAGAGTACTGGAGTGGGCTGCCATTGCCTTCTCCGAGAATGAGAGGAGAATAAAATTTATTAGAGTGGGAGCTGCTGTTAAAACAGCTGGCCATTTCAGGGGAGAGCCAAACGCTTTTGCAGGCTTGCAGCCAGTTTCCATAGCCTTAAGACAGAGAAACTTCCAACTGGAATGGTGGCATTAGATGATTGGTTAGGATGCTATAAGGTGGATAGTAGGGTGGGTATCTTATGTATTATGGGGTTAGGGTACTGGCCGGTTTAGATCCAGAGGGTCATGGCAACAGTTGCTATGGGGCTTGGTCAGTTCCAGAGATTTTTATCCTGTGACCGTAGTATAGGGCTCCACATTCCCCCCTCTTTTTATTTATGGGCCAAACTTTGGCTGCTTAACACCCTTCTCATGACTACCTGTCTACCTACCTTATTCTTGTCTTGAGCTATGGGGACACAGGTCACTGGGGAATGGGGCAGTGACCGCTCTGGCTTCTCTAAGCTGGGCATGGACATTGTGGAGTCCTGAGTCCTAGTGCCCACTTTCTGCCAGGGTGCATTTACAGAGGGAGATGAGAGTCCATAAAATGATAAGGCAGCTTGTTCCAGCATTGTCTGGGTGGTGGCTGGGGGATATTCTAGTCGTATTACTATTTGGAGATTTATTTGTTGTATTCTAGAAGAAATAAACTTAACAAGAAAGTTAAAGAAACATGGCCCAAAGCTTAATAGAAGTAGAAAAACTGCTAAGGGGCTCACCAGGAGAACCAAGACCAGACATTGGTCTGTAACGTTAGTGTTTCTCTGGGTATGAGAGAATGCAAGAATTTGGGCTCATAAAAATCTTGACCTGAAAACATCTGACTTTCTGAAGACCTGTTCTTCTAATTTTTCCCAGAACACAGAGTGCCTTATTTCTGATCTCTACCCTGAACTTCTTTTAGGGCCTGTTGAAGCTCAGCAGCTTGCAGTGGTCATGATTTAATTTTTGTAGAGGCAGCTGGCAATTACCAATGTCCAGTCAGCAGGGCCCCTTCATAGCCACATTTTTGACCATGTTTTGGAGGCATTTCATGGCCACTGTGTCCCACAGTACGGGGAAGGCTCATTTCCAAGTCTAGTGAAGATTCCATTGAGAGGTCACTCTATACTGTTACTAGACCAGGCTTTGTGAGTAGCAAAAGTCTCTGGACCATCCATGTTTTACTGGCCTCTTGGTCCAGGAAAATATTCCCTCCTGTTACTTCTTCCCATGTCTAGAGTTACATTATTAAAATAGTTGATCTCATATGGAACTGAATATCAGCATTTTATCATAGGGTTAGTCATTTGGTAACAGAAGAAACAAGTTTCTGAAACAGGTGACATAGAATATAATATAGCTAGCAGTTGTTAGTAAGATCATAAGTAAGCATTTAAGTCAAAAACTTCCATTAGGTATAGCATGGTATGTGCCCAGGTCATCTGACTTAGTTGTTAAATGACTATAGCTTCAGTTCAGTTCAGTTCAGCTGCTCAGTCATATCTGACTCTGCGACTCGATGAACTGCAGCACACCCGGCCTCCCTGTCCATCACCAACTCCCGGAGTCCACCCAAACCTATGTCCATTGTGTCGGTGATGCCATCTGATCCTCTGTGGTCCCTTTCTCTTCCTGCCCTCAATGTTTCCCAGCATCAGGGTCTTTTCAAAGGAGTCAGCTCTCCACATCAGGTGGCCCAAGTATTGGAGTTTCAGCTTCAACATCAGTCCCTCCAGTGAACACCCAGGACTGATCTCCTTTAGGATGGACTGGTTGGATCTCCTTGCAGTCCAAGGGCTTCTCAAGAGTCTTCTCCAACACCACAGTTCAAAAGCATTAATTCTTCAGCGCTCAGCTTTCTTTACAGTCCAACTCTCACATCCATACATGACTACTGGAAAAACCATAGCCTTGACTAGGCAGACTATAGCTTGGTGTCAATCTAATTAAGCCTTATAGCAATATAACGGACTGAGCGACTTCACTTTCACTTCTCACTTTCATGCAATGGAGAAGGAAATGGCAACCCACTCCAATATTCTTGCCTGGAGAATCCCAGGCAAGCGACTGAAGCGACTTAGCAGCAGCAGGGTTATAACAGCTATCTCAGAAGTGAGTCTTAGTAAATAGACCTTAGTTAACAAAACTAGAACTTAATATTCAGTGAAGCATATATATATATGTATTTCTCCATTGTGAGGACATTAACCCTGTAGCCAGAGAAGGCTTTAACTCATCAAATAAAAATGAGGTTTGTCAGAGAGCTGGGAAAATCCAAGTGGCCATCTTGGATTTACCTTAGCCCTGACTCTGATTAACAGCTATTCACCCATTTTTAATTCCCCAGTTTAGGAGTAGATTCAGTTCAATTCAGTCGCTCAGTTGTGTCTGACTCTTTGTGTAGACTCTGAGTGGAGTGGTACACTCAAAGGGGGGATTTGAGTGGACCATTCTTTGAGTGGACTATTGCCATGTTTTAAATTGACAGGGGTTAATTTTTGTAGAAGCAGAATGAGCTTTGTCTACATCTACCATATTTTTATAGATCATGGTGAAATAATGCGTATTTAACAAAGTAACAAAAGATTTTAGAAACAAATATAAATCACTTAAAGGCAAAGAAATTAACAATCTGTGATCAAAAGCTGTATTCTAAGAAAACTTTTTCTCTTAACAGAGAGAGAAGACCAAATTCCAGTCTGGTACCAGCTTAGTGTTAATAATAAAATACGTTTATTTGGTTAACCTTAGAAAAGTCTTTTCCATAAATCTTGAAGTAGCAGTATTCTTGCAGAGACATCAGAGTGAAACTACAGAAGACATGTTTAAAATCTGATTAAATTGCCATTGACAAAGAAACCTGATCATTGCTGTGACATGTAACACTTTAACATGGTAGGTAACTAGAATTATAACTGACATTTTACCAGGGCATATCAGATTTTCATGTATTCCACATAATTTTTAGGATATCTACAGTAGAAGCATCAACCATACAATATAACTTGAGACTATTCATCATTCTTCCAGCAGTACTCCCCATATAATTTAACATGTCAGATGAACCCAAGTAATTTAATATCTCTTTTTGGAATGTCTCAGGGTCCTTCTGAAGCATCCCAAAGTTAGCTAAAAGTCAGATCATTTGGGAAGTTTTGTCAATAAATAACAAAAGGATTTATAACAAATAGGCTCATATTGGTCACTGTGAAACAATAGTTATTCACTTAGCCAAAGTAGCAGAAAAGATTTCAAAGGCAAATATTGAACAGATCAATTAAGAGGTAAAGAAACTTAAATCTGTTATTAGAAGCAGTTCAACATCTGAAGAAAGCATGTCCTCTTAACAGAGAGAAAGGCCAAATTTAAGTTTTGCACCAGCATTTAAATTCATCTAAAAATAAATTTACTTAAATTGATTTTAAACTTAGTCTGAACCATGCACAAAACTTTTCTCAGGGTCCACTTTCCACAAAACTTATCACTTTCTGTACCCGTTACTTTGTTCTCGCATCCTGAAGCAACCACCTGTAAGTCAGACTTAAGTCCTTTGCCAAGAAAAGAATTTCATTTTAACCAGTTTTCTCCAGAGTCTAATCAATATACGGCCATCCTGTGTCAAAAAGTCATCTTCCCTTTCTGTAGTGATAGTTGTATAACTAAAATATAGACCAAATAGTGCTCAAATTGACTCTCATGTCAGGGATAGATCAGCTGATAAAAATCTCGGATTGCCTGTCTGGGAGAAGTGGGGTCTTGTTTGATCAGAAGAACCTGAAGGAGTAAGGGAATTTGCAAGGGTAGGGAAGGAAGCTTGGTCCCTCCCCACCCTGAGAGACAAGTAGTTAGAAGGGAATTCTCTAGAATGTTCAGGAGAGTTTTTGATCCCTCAGCCTTTTGGATATAGGAGAAAGAACTGGACCAAAGGGAACCTCAGAATCCTTTCCCAGTCTCCAACAATAGATATCAAATGAGGATAGGAAAGGTCGAGTAGGGGTTGTCTAGGAAATCTGATGAAGAAGGAGGCAGAGGGGGATGGGGTAGGGAGGCAGCAGAAAGACACATGCAGTGTGAGTCCCTCAAACCCAGATTCTAAGGGCCATGAAGGACTGAACATAAGGAAACTCTGAGTCCTTTCCCTGATTTTGGCAGAAGAGATCAAGTTGAAGGATTGTGCTACAATCTAGTGTGTCATTCAGGACATTTATTTTTGGTCCCCCAGTTTGTATTGGGTCCAGGCCTTTTGCAGGGTCAAATTTTTCTAGTTCCAGGTAATGTAGCCAAGGGGTGAGTCTGAGACAGAGGCTCCCAGGACATATCAGAGCCCACTGTTAGCCTGCATGCCATAGAATGAGGGTATTGAGTCACCAGCTGAAAGGCTTCCCTTTTGTTCCAGTGATCTCTCTGTGCAACTGATGGCACAAAATGGCTGACCGTCCCAACAGGTGGATCTGGCAGTGAGAGGTGACCCCTGAGAACTGTTCAGCTAAGGTACTGTGTGACCCAGGCAGAGAAAGATTCTCAGGAGCGACCGGGTGACTCACCATTTGGCATTTCCCTGAAATGTGGAGGGCACTCTTGGAATGGCTCAGAGGCAACACCTAGACTGCTGTAAATCAGTCTGGACTAAAAAGGAAAGAAGTGAAAGTGACAGGGAAGATAGGCTGAGGAATCCACCTTACAATCTTATTGGGGAGGCGGTATCCAGGGACAATGGGCTCTGTTTTGGTTCAACCACTATGTGCCTGACATGAAGCATGGAAGTTGTCTTGCTAGGGTGTAGATGCCCTTGTGGTGTGATTCATTCCATGACTCCCTTATCCTCACACGGGTGTCTTCATGTGGCAGGCACCATAGTGGCTTTTAAGTGCCTGGCCTGTGCCCACACAATATTGGTTGCCCTAATCCTCAGGAGTCAAAAGGAGAGACCTTCACCCATCTGGGTGGCAGCTACTGGGGTGCAGTGAGCAGTGGGGCCCTTGGAATACACGGGGGGTAACCCCGGCCAGCCGACCTCAGTTGCTTCCACAGCCACTTGCCTGTTGCCAGAGATCCCTATGAGAAACGAGAGGCCAGGAGGTAGGGGAAGAGACCCCAAGTCCCCATGCAGGCAACCAAAAATGTCATGGCCTGTGCGCAGGTTGGAAAAGAATTTCCAGACATGAGGAAGAATGAGAGGAGAGTAAAATTAGAGTGGGAGAGGCCATTAGAACGGTGGGCTAGCTCAAGGGAGAGCGGAACGCTTTTGCAGGCTTGTAGACAATTTTTATAGCCTCAAGACAGAAAATTCCTACTGGGATGGTGGCATTAGGTGATTGGTTCGGATGCTATAGAATGAGTATTTTACAGGAATGGGGTCAGGGTGCTGGCTGGTTTACATACAGAGGCTCATGGCAACAGTGCTATGGGGCTTTGTCAGTTACAGAAATTTCTATCCTGTGACCTTGGTACAGGGCTCCACACCTATGACCTCAGTTTAGGGCTCCACCTTAAGCACTCAAGAGTGTTGGGTGCTGTTTTTACCAGGTACAGATAGGTAAAAAGACTGTTACCATTCAGAGTGAAAATGTGATAGAAGGGTATTGTGATGGTGGAGGAGTGGATGAGGTTCTGTAGAAACTGAACCTGGGAAATCAGTTCCATTTGTGGTGAGACCTTGCAGTGTGAAATTGCCCTGCAGGGTTCTAGGAACCTTCCAGACAGAAGGGAAAGTGCATGTAAAGGCAAACAGATGGGGAAACAATGGAAATAGTGACAGACTTTATTTTCTTGGGCTCCAGAATCACTGCAGATGGTGACTATAGCCATGAAATTAAAAGATGCTTGCTCCTTGAAAGAAAAGCTATGACCAACCTAGACAGTGTATTACAGAGAGACATTACTTGGCTGACAAATATCTGTATAGTCAAAGCTGTGGTTTTTCCAGTAGTCATATATGGATGTGAGAGTTGGACTATAACGAAGGCTGAGCACTGAAAAACTGATATGTTTGAACTATGGTTTTGGAGAAGACTCTTGAGAGTCCTTTGGACTGCAAGGATATCCAACCAGTCTATCCTAAAGGAAATCAACCCTGAATGTTCATTGAAAGGACTGATGCTGAAGCTGAAGCTCCAATAGTTTGGCCACCTGATGTGAAGAGCTGATTCATTAGAAAAGACCCTGATGCTGGGAAAGATCGAAGGCAGAAGGAGAAGGGGATGACAGAGCACAAGATGGTTGGATGGCATCACCAACTCAATGGACATGAGTTTGAACAAGCTCTGGGAGATGGTGAAGGAGAGGGAAGCATGTTGTGCCGCAGTCCCTGGGGTTGCAAAGAGTCGGACACAGCTGAGCAACTGAACAACAAGAACAACAAGGTTATGCAGCTTTTAAGTGGCAGGACCAGGATATGAACTAGTACAGTCTGACCACAGAGCCCACACTTTTACCATTAACATGAGAATGGCATGCCAAGGGCAGAATTAGATCCAGGAAAATCAGATATAAACGTCATTGTCAAATTATGCAAAGAGATCAACTTGGTTGAGATCAGAAAAGGACAATGGATTTGCCAATTCAGAAGCTATTACTTAAGAAATATATATCATACCAGTTGCATGTTGGGAGTGAAACCTAAATTGTTGTGGATTAGTGTATTAATTGAATTAAACTCTATCTAGTGATGCTCTTACTCTAGCTATCTACTCTATTTCCTCTAGTCATCTTAAGTTCCTCCAACATTCTTTGCCTTTTCCATCTTAGGAATCTTTGACTAGGCTAGTCTCCATCTCTAAGATGTTGGTTCTCTTAACTCTTTCTGTGATTGGCACCAGTTTGTTCAGATCTTGGCTTTATTTTAAGCTCCTCCGATACATTTTCTTTGGTAGTTTATGAAAAATAAACTTTATTTATTTTTTTGTTGTTTTCGATCACTAAGTCATGTCTGATTCTTTGCGACCCCATGAACTGCAGCACGCCAGGCTTCCCTGTCCTTCACTATCTCTAGATTTGCTCAAACTCATGTCTGTTGAGTCTGTGATGCCATCCAATTATCTTATCCTTGTCCCCTTCTCCTCATGCCCTCAATCTTTCCCACCATCAGGGTCTTTTCAGTGAGTTGGATCTTCTCATCAGGTGGCCATAAGTAGTATTTGCTTCCTTTGAGGCATATGTCACAATTTGGAACTCTCCCCAACTAGTTATGACTCCATGAAGGTAGGATTTGTTCTTTAAGTTTCTACCCCTAGCGTAGTGCCTTGAACACAGTAGTTGCCAAGTAAATATTGTTGCTTGTTTCAGTGAAGGAACATTTCGTATTTATATAGATAATAATGAACTGTTTTGTTTTCTTGAAAATAATCAGTCTCTTAGAAATGGATAGGGAGAAAAACAAAGTCAACACAGCTTAAAAAAAAAAACTTGAGAGCTACCATTTCTTGAAAGCGTCACATGTTCAGTAAGCATGTATTTTTTTCACATTACAAGTAACATATTGGGAATATAGGTGCCTGCCTTTATGGTTCTTTGGATGTTCATCAGATATAAACAATGAAAACCATGTTTTCGTTGGTTCAGTTCAGTTGCTCAGTCGTGTCCAACTCTTTGCAACCCCATGAATTGCAGACGCCAGGCCTCCCTGTCCATCACCAACTCCTGGAGTTCACCCAAACTCATGTACATCAAGTCGGTGATGCCATCCAGCCATCTTATCCTCTGTCGTCCCCTTCTCCTCCTGTCCCCAACCCCTCCCAGCATCAGAGTCTTTTTCAGTGAGTCAACTCTTCGCATGAGGTGGCCAAAGATTGGAGTTTCAGCCTCAGCATCAGTCCTTCCGGTGAACACCCAGGACCGGTCTCCTTTAGGATGGACTGGTTGGATCTCCTTGCAGTCCAAGGGACTCTCAAGAGTCTTCTCCAACACCACAGTTCAAAAACATCAATTCTTTGGCGCTCAACTTTCTTCACAGTCCAACTCTCATCCATACATGACCACTGGAAAAACCATTTCATTGGTTAGAATCCCAATTTTATTTTCATTATTGACTCAAGAGGGCTTAAACTAAGATTGAGCAAGAAGGGACAGTTCTTGATAAAACTATAATGGAAAAATGAAAACAACAGTTCTTGGCTTCAAGAAATATACAGTCAAATGAAAATGACCATCAAGTAATCAACAGCCTATATTATACAGCACAGTAAAGGAGGTTGTAAAAATAAAAGAGGATGATATGGTTGGATGGCATCACCGATTCGATGGACATGTGTTTGAGCAAGCTCCGGGAGTTGGTGATGATTGGGGAGGCCTGGTGTGCTACAGTCTATGGGGTCACAGAGTGTTGGACATGACTGAGACTGAACTGAACTGAAAGGAGGTTATAATAGGAGTAAAGGAATCAAAACAACTGTTGAATATAAATGGAAGAGACAACTAGAGCTATCTGTCAATAGAGGTAGTTCTGAGTGTCAAAAGAGACGGTAGTAATTTTGTTGGAGAAATTTCTTCCTTTATAGGAAGATTGGACATGGTCTCTGTTTCTCCCAATTTTAAGATTCTGTGAGATATTGCAGGGGGAGAAAAACATGCTTGATCTTGAAAGATTGAGTAGAACTTACATGAAAAGATGGGGAAAGGACTCAACGCTCCTTTTTTGCTCTTGAGATGTATATGTAGTGTAGATATGACAGACATAGGGACATTATTTTTTTGTTTATAAACATTTTTAGTAATAATAATGAAGCTTCTTTGTAAAAAGGCTCAGAAATACTAAAACAATGCTTTTCTTGAAAGATTATTTTTTAAGTTTATCAAAGAAAGGTTTGAGTATATCAAAAAATCTGAAGAAGTTCTACTGCAATAGCATTAAGGCATAGTAAGCTATAGTAGACCTTTGACATTTACAAAGTTGTCACTAAGCGTGTAATTTCCTTCATTTCCTTGTTTAACAATAGTATCATTTTCCTCTATTTTTATGTATTAANTAATGTAGCCAAGGGGTGAGTCTGAGACAGAGGCTCCCAGGACATATCAGAGCCCACTGTTAGCCTGCATGCCATAGAATGAGGGTATTGAGTCACCAGCTGAAAGGCTTCCCTTTTGTTCCAGTGATCTCTCTGTGCAACTGATGGCACAAAATGGCTGACCGTCCCAACAGGTGGATCTGGCAGTGAGAGGTGACCCCTGAGAACTGTTCAGCTAAGGTACTGTGTGACCCAGGCAGAGAAAGATTCTCAGGAGCGACCGGGTGACTCACCATTTGGCATTTCCCTGAAATGTGGAGGGCACTCTTGGAATGGCTCAGAGGCAACACCTAGACTGCTGTAAATCAGTCTGGACTAAAAAGGAAAGAAGTGAAAGTGACAGGGAAGATAGGCTGAGGAATCCACCTTACAATCTTATTGGGGAGGCGGTATCCAGGGACAATGGGCTCTGTTTTGGTTCAACCACTATGTGCCTGACATGAAGCATGGAAGTTGTCTTGCTAGGGTGTAGATGCCCTTGTGGTGTGATTCATTCCATGACTCCCTTATCCTCACACGGGTGTCTTCATGTGGCAGGCACCATAGTGGCTTTTAAGTGCCTGGCCTGTGCCCACACAATATTGGTTGCCCTAATCCTCAGGAGTCAAAAGGAGAGACCTTCACCCATCTGGGTGGCAGCTACTGGGGTGCAGTGAGCAGTGGGGCCCTTGGAATACACGGGGGGTAACCCCGGCCAGCCGACCTCAGTTGCTTCCACAGCCACTTGCCTGTTGCCAGAGATCCCTATGAGAAACGAGAGGCCAGGAGGTAGGGGAAGAGACCCCAAGTCCCCATGCAGGCAACCAAAAATGTCATGGCCTGTGCGCAGGTTGGAAAAGAATTTCCAGACATGAGGAAGAATGAGAGGAGAGTAAAATTAGAGTGGGAGAGGCCATTAGAACGGTGGGCTAGCTCAAGGGAGAGCGGAACGCTTTTGCAGGCTTGTAGACAATTTTTATAGCCTCAAGACAGAAAATTCCTACTGGGATGGTGGCATTAGGTGATTGGTTCGGATGCTATAGAATGAGTATTTTACAGGAATGGGGTCAGGGTGCTGGCTGGTTTACATACAGAGGCTCATGGCAACAGTGCTATGGGGCTTTGTCAGTTACAGAAATTTCTATCCTGTGACCTTGGTACAGGGCTCCACACCTATGACCTCAGTTTAGGGCTCCACCTTAAGCACTCAAGAGTGTTGGGTGCTGTTTTTACCAGGTACAGATAGGTAAAAAGACTGTTACCATTCAGAGTGAAAATGTGATAGAAGGGTATTGTGATGGTGGAGGAGTGGATGAGGTTCTGTAGAAACTGAACCTGGGAAATCAGTTCCATTTGTGGTGAGACCTTGCAGTGTGAAATTGCCCTGCAGGGTTCTAGGAACCTTCCAGACAGAAGGGAAAGTGCATGTAAAGGCAAACAGATGGGGAAACAATGGAAATAGTGACAGACTTTATTTTCTTGGGCTCCAGAATCACTGCAGATGGTGACTATAGCCATGAAATTAAAAGATGCTTGCTCCTTGAAAGAAAAGCTATGACCAACCTAGACAGTGTATTACAGAGAGACATTACTTGGCTGACAAATATCTGTATAGTCAAAGCTGTGGTTTTTCCAGTAGTCATATATGGATGTGAGAGTTGGACTATAACGAAGGCTGAGCACTGAAAAACTGATATGTTTGAACTATGGTTTTGGAGAAGACTCTTGAGAGTCCTTTGGACTGCAAGGATATCCAACCAGTCTATCCTAAAGGAAATCAACCCTGAATGTTCATTGAAAGGACTGATGCTGAAGCTGAAGCTCCAATAGTTTGGCCACCTGATGTGAAGAGCTGATTCATTAGAAAAGACCCTGATGCTGGGAAAGATCGAAGGCAGAAGGAGAAGGGGATGACAGAGCACAAGATGGTTGGATGGCATCACCAACTCAATGGACATGAGTTTGAACAAGCTCTGGGAGATGGTGAAGGAGAGGGAAGCATGTTGTGCCGCAGTCCCTGGGGTTGCAAAGAGTCGGACACAGCTGAGCAACTGAACAACAAGAACAACAAGGTTATGCAGCTTTTAAGTGGCAGGACCAGGATATGAACTAGTACAGTCTGACCACAGAGCCCACACTTTTACCATTAACATGAGAATGGCATGCCAAGGGCAGAATTAGATCCAGGAAAATCAGATATAAACGTCATTGTCAAATTATGCAAAGAGATCAACTTGGTTGAGATCAGAAAAGGACAATGGATTTGCCAATTCAGAAGCTATTACTTAAGAAATATATATCATACCAGTTGCATGTTGGGAGTGAAACCTAAATTGTTGTGGATTAGTGTATTAATTGAATTAAACTCTATCTAGTGATGCTCTTACTCTAGCTATCTACTCTATTTCCTCTAGTCATCTTAAGTTCCTCCAACATTCTTTGCCTTTTCCATCTTAGGAATCTTTGACTAGGCTAGTCTCCATCTCTAAGATGTTGGTTCTCTTAACTCTTTCTGTGATTGGCACCAGTTTGTTCAGATCTTGGCTTTATTTTAAGCTCCTCCGATACATTTTCTTTGGTAGTTTATGAAAAATAAACTTTATTTATTTTTTTGTTGTTTTCGATCACTAAGTCATGTCTGATTCTTTGCGACCCCATGAACTGCAGCACGCCAGGCTTCCCTGTCCTTCACTATCTCTAGATTTGCTCAAACTCATGTCTGTTGAGTCTGTGATGCCATCCAATTATCTTATCCTTGTCCCCTTCTCCTCTTGCCCTCAATCTTTCCCACCATCAGGGTCTTTTCAGTGAGTTGGATCTTCTCATCAGGTGGCCATAAGTAGTATTTGCTTCCTCTGAGGCATATGTCACAATTTGGAACTCTCCCCAACTAGTTATGACTCCATGAAGGTAGGATTTGTTCTTTAAGTTTCTACCCCTAGCGTAGTGCCTTGAACACAGTAGTTGCCAAGTAAATATTGTTGCTTGTTTCAGTGAAGGAACATTTCGTATTTATATAGATAATAATGAACTGTTTTGTTTTCTTGAAAATAATCAGTCTCTTAGAAATGGATAGGGAGAAAAACAAAGTCAACACAGCTTAAAAAAAAAACTTGAGAGCTACCATTTCTTGAAAGCGTCACATGTTCAGTAAGCATGTATTTTTTTCACATTACAAGTAACATATTGGGAATATAGGTGCCTGCCTTTATGGTTCTTTGGATGTTCATCAGATATAAACAATGAAAACCATGTTTTCGTTGGTTCAGTTCAGTTGCTCAGTCGTGTCCAACTCTTTGCAACCCCATGAATTGCAGACGCCAGGCCTCCCTGTCCATCACCAACTCCTGGAGTTCACCCAAACTCATGTACATCAAGTCGGTGATGCCATCCAGCCATCTTATCCTCTGTCGTCCCCTTCTCCTCCTGTCCCCAACCCCTCCCAGCATCAGAGTCTTTTTCAGTGAGTCAACTCTTCGCATGAGGTGGCCAAAGATTGGAGTTTCAGCCTCAGCATCAGTCCTTCCGGTGAACACCCAGGACCGGTCTCCTTTAGGATGGACTGGTTGGATCTCCTTGCAGTCCAAGGGACTCGCAAGAGTCTTCTCCAACACCACAGTTCAAAAACATCAATTCTTTGGCGCTCAACTTTCTTCACAGTCCAACTCATCCATACATGACCACTGGAAAAACCATTTCATTGGTTAGAATCCCAATTTTATTTTCATTATTGACTCAAGAGGGCTTAAACTAAGATTGAGCAAGAAGGGACAGTTCTTGATAAAACTATAATGGAAAAATGAAAACAACAGTTCTTGGCTTCAAGAAATATACAGTCAAATGAAAATGACCATCAAGTAATCAACAGCCTATATTATACAGCACAGTAAAGGAGGTTGTAAAAATAAAAGAGGATGATATGGTTGGATGGCATCACCGATTCGATGGACATGTGTTTGAGCAAGCTCCGGGAGTTGGTGATGATTGGGGAGGCCTGGTGTGCTACAGTCTATGGGGTCACAGAGTGTTGGACATGACTGAGACTGAACTGAACTGAAAGGAGGTTATAATAGGAGTAAAGGAATCAAAACAACTGTTGAATATAAATGGAAGAGACAACTAGAGCTATCTGTCAATAGAGGTAGTTCTGAGTGTCAAAAGAGACGGTAGTAATTTTGTTGGAGAAATTTCTTCCTTTATAGGAAGATTGGACATGGTCTCTGTTTCTCCCAATTTTAAGATTCTGTGAGATATTGCAGGGGGAGAAAAACATGCTTGATCTTGAAAGATTGAGTAGAACTTACATGAAAAGATGGGGAAAGGACTCAACGCTCCTTTTTTGCTCTTGAGATGTATATGTAGTGTAGATATGACAGACATAGGGACATTATTTTTTTGTTTATAAACATTTTTAGTAATAATAATGAAGCTTCTTTGTAAAAAGGCTCAGAAATACTAAAACAATGCTTTTCTTGAAAGATTATTTTTTAAGTTTATCAAAGAAAGGTTTGAGTATATCAAAAAATCTGAAGAAGTTCTACTGCAATAGCATTAAGGCATAGTAAGCTATAGTAGACCTTTGACATTTACAAAGTTGTCACTAAGCGTGTAATTTCCTTCATTTCCTTGTTTAACAATAGTATCATTTTCCTCTATTTTTATGTATTAAATGAGAACTATAAATCCAATTGAGATGTAAGTGTTTGGCAGGGCTTACTAGCTCTGAGAACCTCTTAACATATCAATTCGAAAACAGAATTTAAGCTTTTGGTTCAGCAAAATGGCAAGTCACTATAAGAAAGGGTGTTTTTGAATAGTTCAGTTAGTGTTAAATCCTCAAGTGCTCTGTCCCTTATTCTTTGCCTTACAGTCTTTTTTATTCATCTTTTATATTTTAATATAAATGTCATGTTTCTTAGAAGAGGTCTCAGAACAATAAAGTAAATTATACATTTCTTATTTTTATCCTGCTGCACGTTCAACACATTTGCATGTTAAGGCTTTCTTTTGATATATTCTAAGAAAATCATTTAAATTCAGTTCAGTTCAGTTCAGTCGCTCAGTCGTGTCCGACTCTTTGCGACCCCATGAATCGCAGCACGCCAGGCCTCCCTGTCCATCACCATCTCCCGGAGTTCACTCAGACTCACGTCCATCGAGTCCGTGATGCCATCCAGCCATCTCATCCTCGGTCGTCCCCTTCTCCTCCTGCCCCCAATCCCTCCCAGCATCAGAGTCTTTTCCAATGAGTCAACTCTTCGCATGAGGTGGCCAAAGTACTGGAGTTTCAGCTTTAGCATCATTCCTTCCAAAGAAATCCCAGGGTTGATCTCCTTCAGAATGGACTGGTTGGATCTCCTTGCAGTCCAAGGGACTCTCAAGAGTCTTCTCCAACACCACAGTTCAAAAGCATCGATTCTTCGGCGCTCAGCTTTCTTCACAGTCCAACTTTCACATCCATACATGACCACTGGAAAAACCATAGCCTTGACTAGGTGGACCTTAGTGGGCAAAGTAATATCTCTGCTTTTGAATATACTATCCAGGTTGGTCATAACTTTTCTTCCAAGGAGTAAGCGTCTTTTAATTTCATGGCTGCAGTCACCATCTGCAGTGATTTTGAAGCCCCAAAAAATAAAGTCTAACACTGTTTCCACTGTTTCCCCATCTATTTCCCATGAAGGGATGGGACCGGATGCCATGATCTTCGTTTAAGATCATTATGCTTTGTAATATGCCTCTAGTTATACAGTTAGATCTAACTATATAATACCATAATCTGAAATAATTTTACATATATATGTGTTTTTTTACAGATACGTTTTCTGAAGTTCTGAATCATGAGTCTAGCACTTAATGATCTGCTTATTTGCTGCCGTCAACTAGAACTTGATAGAGCTACAGAGCGAAGGGTAGTAAATTACTTAAATTTAATCTTTCTTTGAAATGAATGTATGATTGGTAACTCATTATTTTGTTCTTTTTCATTTTCAGAGAGAGATTGAGAAATTTAAGCGCCTGATTCAGGATCCTGAAACTGTTCGACATTTAGATCAGCATTCAGATTCCAAACAAGGGAAATATTTGAATTGGGATGCTGTTTTTAGGTATTCAATTCTAATTTTTTTTTCTGTCTTTTCTCTTTCATTTTTAGTTCTGTTGTGATATTTTTGTGTGTATATAGGTCAACTTATCTTTGCTCCTTGTATATCATTGTGCCTTGCATAGGAAATTGATGCTCAATATTTATCTGAAACATAATTTTTAAAGGATGTTCTCCAGTACTATTGCCTGGAAAATCCCATGGACAGAGGAGCCTGGCAGGCTGCAGTCTGTGGGGTCGCAAAGAGTCAGACATGACTGAGCGACTTCACTTCATATAAAAAAGTTAAGATTTTTGAGTTATTTGTTCAATAAAATGTCTTTGACATATCTCACTCAAGATGAGAGAGAATTTCTTTCATATCACTTCATTCATAAGACTTTATTTCAAATTAGAGAATAAAATTAAGTTATATTAAGTCCTTTATAACTTTGATATCTTTAAATATTGCTCTAAGTAACTGCCATATATAAATATAATAAAAAGTAAAAAGGAATTTTAGAAAAATTCCACATGAATGCAGTTAACAAACAAAACTCATGGTTTGGAAAGACACAGTTCATTACTTGATTGGAGTGGCAAACAGAATTGATGCTTTTATATAAAGGCATAATTTTCAATTATGAAATCCATTCATAACTAGAAATAGGTGATAAGACTTAGGAAAGATAAAGTATTTTAAAGTAACATAGAATACTGATAAACTTGAAAGAACATTTTCAGTCTAGGGAAATATGAGTATATATTAATTCTTGAGTGTTTAGAATAGATAATCTATTTTATTTTTTAGTTCTTATTTGGCACTAGACAGACCATTGAAGATTTCATTGTGAATATGCTCCAGTACTATTGCCTGGAAAATCCCATGGACAGAGGAGCCTGGCAGGCTGCAGTCTGTGGGGTCGCAAAGAGTCAGACGTGACTGAGCGACTTCACTTCATATAAAAAAGTTAAGATTTTTGAGTTATTTGTTCAATAAAATGTCTTTGACATATCTCACTCAAGATGAGAGAGAATTTCTTTCATATCACTTCATTCATAAGACTTTATTTCAAATTAGAGAATAAAATTAAGTTATATTAAGTCCTTTATAACTTTGATATCTTTAAATATTGCTCTAAGTAACTGCCATATATAAATATAATAAAAAGTAAAAAGGAATTTTAGAAAAATTCCACATGAATGCAGTTAACAAACAAAACTCATGGTTTGGAAAGACACAATTCATTACTTGATTGGAGTGGCAAACAGAATTGATGCTTTTATATAAAGGCATAATTTTCAATTATGAAATCCATTCATAACTAGAAATAGGTGATAAGACTTAGGAAAGATAAAGTATTTTAAAGTAACATAGAATACTGATAAACTTGAAAGAACATTTTCAGTCTAGGGAAATATGAGTATATATTAATTCTTGAGTGTTTAGAATAGATAATCTATTTTATTTTTTAGTTCTTATTTGGCACTAGACAGACCATTGAAGATTTCATTGTGAATAACATGAAAATACACACTTCTTTTCTTGTGGTTCCTTACTTTATTTCAGATGACAGAAATAATTTTTGTTGCTTTTAGTCACTTATTCCTGTCTCTTTTGTGACCCCATGGACTCTAGCCCACCAGGTTCCTCTGTCCGTGGGCTTTCCCAGGCAAGAATACTGGAGTGGGTTGCCATTTCCTCTGCAGGGGATCTTCCTGACTCTGGTTTTGAATCCACATCTCCTGCATTTGCAGGCAGATTCTTTTCCAATGAGTCCCCAGAAAAGCCTACTACTCTAAATACAGTTATTATCTAAAGATGGATATTTTTTATAAGCTGATCATGTAGGCCATCTGTGTACCTAACGCTCCCAGCTAATCATGAATATCTTATAGGCAGAATTCATTTAAATTAAGGCTAGAAACCTTACCAACTCTTTAGGAAGGAGATCCCTATTTTGCTGATAGTTTTACTTTTGTTTTAGGTTCAAAGGATTTGTTAACAAAAGAAATCACTTGTTACAAATAAATAAGTTCAACTTTTAATAGATGATTATTTAACTTAATTTCAGTTCAGTTCAGTCGCTCAGTCGTGTCCCGATTCTTTGTGACCCCATGAACTGCAGCACACCAGGCCTCCCTGTCTATCACCAACTTCCAGAGTTTACCCAAACTCATGTCCGTTGAGTCAGTGATGCCATCTAACCATCTCATCCTCTGTTGTCGCCTTCTCTTCCTGCCTTCAATCTTTCCCAACATTAGGATCTTTTCAAATGAGTCAGCTCTTTGCATCAGGTGGCCACAATATTGGACTTTCAGCTTTAACATTAATCCTTCCAGTGAACACCTAGGACTGATTTCCTTTAGGATGGACTGGTTGGATCTCCTTGCAGTTATTAAAAGAACAGAAATAGAAACAATAGAGAAAAGTAACAGCACATACATCACCAAATTGGGCCAACCAACATTCAGACTTAAACAGTGCTGGGAAGTCCCTTGTTAACAGCAATCTGGAGTCCCAATTGGGAAAAGGTCCTGGGCTGTACGTCCACCCCAAGGGTTAGACTTCAAATTGCTATTTTAGGGGTTCCTGCTTATATTCCCAGGCCACAGACTGTTACCATCTTCAGTTTGCATGCACAAATGAAACTCTGATTTAATTTTTACAATGTGGTTTCACCTTGTGAGTCATAAGACTTTTTAATTTTAGACCCTGGGGGACTGGCCAGGTCCTCAGGGGCTTAAGAGATTCCAAGACCCATTCCTTTCTTATCTCAAGTGCCCCCTGACTTGCTGTGCTTGCAGGCAGGTATGAAATCCAGGCAGTGTCCAGGCAGATCAGAAGCAGGTGACAGGCCTGCTCTGTAGCTTCTGAAGCTTGTATAAGACTTCCTCCATTTTAATTTCCCTAATAGTAGGTCATGTAATACACACACACACACACACACAGGTCATGTACTAAATAGCAGAAAGAGGTGAGAACGAATTGAGAGCTCTTAATTGTATTGCAAGCTTTTAATGATAAATGAGAAAGCAAGCAGGAAAGCAGTAGAAAATCATGGAAGTAAACAGATTAAGAACTTTGTAGACCAGACTTTAAATTGGTATTGAGGGCTTGGCCTTTGAAATATAATTGTTTTGGTTAGTGTACATTGTTTGAAGAATTGTGGTTTAAAAGCTCTTTATGATGGCATGAAGGACATTTTGAAACTATTAAAAATAATGTTAGTATTTAACAAGTTTCTGGAATTCCATTTCATTTTTTTGAAGGTTTTTACAGAAATATATTCAGAAAGAAACAGAATGTCTGAGAACAGCAAGACAAAATGTATCAGCCTCGACACAAGCCACTAGGCAGAAAAAGATGCAAGAAATCAGTAGCTTGGTCAAGTACTTCATCAAATGTGCAAATAAAAGTAAGTGCTGTTACTTGGCTTAATGGGTTATTGTTTTCATGAGTTTGGTCTGATTATGGTGAGATAAAAGTTGAGTACTAACTCTGATTTTTAGTACATATAATGATTTTTAATATTATAGCTTCAAATACTTGGAGGAATTTATACAAACAGGAGAAGGCAATGGCAACCCACTCCAGTACTCTTGCCTGGAAAATCCCATGGAAAGAGGAGCCTGGTAGGCTCCAGTCCATGGGGTCGCTAAGAGTCGGGCATGACTGAGCAACTTCACTTTCACTTTTTGCTTTCATGCATTGGAGAAGGAAATGGCAACCCACTCCAGTATTCTTGCCTGGAGAATCCCAGGGACAGAGGAACCTAGTGGGCTGCCGTCTGTGGGGTCGCACAGAGTCGGACATGACTGAAGCGACTTAGCAGCAGCAGCAGCATACAAGCATAGTGAAAAAGTGAAAGTCGCTCAGTCTCTAACTCTTTACAACCCCATGGACTATACAGTATTATGCAGGCCAGAATCCTGGAGTTGATAGCCTTTCCCTTCTCCAGGAGATCTTCCCAATCCAGGACTCCCTCATTCCAGGTAGATTCTTTACCAGCTGAGTCACAAGGGAAGCCTGTTATATAAGCGTAGAATGATAGAATGTCAGGGTTGGAAGAATTAAAAGATATTATTTCTGGAGAAAGAAATGGCAACCCACTCCAGTATTCTTGCTTGGAAATCCCATGGACAGGAGAGCCTGGCCATCTACAGTCCATGGTATCATGAAGAGCTGGATGTGACTGAGTGACTAAACAAATTTTTTTTTTTACTCTAAAAGATAATGTCATGGTTTTCAAAGGTGCTTTTGTAGCTGGAGGGATGGTTTGATGCCTTTCAAATCTGAACACTTAATGCACCTCTCAGCTCCTCCTGGATCCCCATCCCTTCATCACATGCAGGTGTCTAGGCTGCTGGCAGCCGCTGGGTCTGGAATGCAATCTCCATTGCCTCCGCTTCCACTGGCAGACAGAAGGCATCCTCCTTTTTTTCTGTATCAGATGCAGTTTAGAAAGAAATGAATCCCAGAGGCTACTGTACCAGGACCTCAATTATGGACTTTGCATGGCAGGAATCTACTTGTTATAGCTTAGAAAAAAAATTATTTCATCTACCTATTTTTCTTGAATCCCATCTATGTATCCCTGGCACTTAGATAGTCTCAATGATTAAACATACCTTTTGAGACTCTCTTTTCTATCTTTGAGTAGTTCTCATAGTAGGGAAAATTTGTCTGTTTGTTACTGCTTATATTTTCTGAGATAATACAGACAAATACTAATCTTTTTAATATGACGTCCTTTGAGATATTGAAGTTAGACATGCTATTTCCTGGGTCCTCTTTTATAAGCTAAACAGACCTACTTCCTTTAGCTCATATGGCCTACTTTTGTGTCACTTTTCTAAATATTCTTCAGCTTTATTCTCTCTCTTAAAACGTGTGGGACTCAGTCTTATAGGCATATTCTGATTGGTATGGAGTGGAACAGGGCTTGGATATCTTTTATTCTATACTCTAATTCATTCTAAGATCAGTTAGCTTTCTTGGCAGTCAGAACCCATACTCAATCAGTACCGTGCTTATTATAAATAAATAAATAAAAAAGATAAGTTCCTTTTTTGCTCCTGATGAGCCGCATGGCTCCCATTTTATACTTACACGGTTGATGTTTTGAAAAGCTAATATTTTGAACCAGAACGCAGAAATTGCTTTCTGTAAGGAAATGGTTGTCATACAGTGCTGAAAAGCTAGAAGCAGAAATATTTGTTTAGGAACTTGGACTCAAACTGTTTACTCTTCAGAAAGTGGCTTTGTGATGCTAAGTTTAGTTTAAGAATCAGAAAAGCTGAATATGGGTAAACATTAAGTAGAAGGATATAGAATTGTCAGTAAATGATATTTCAGAATGATAGGATGAAAGTTGAGTCTAAAGATAATGGCTTTAGCAAAAATTTAGTTTTCTGTCTCTTCGGAGTTGCCATTTCTTGTGGATAGCTCCAAGTCCTGAGAAGAAACTCCAGCCATAGACAAAAGAAAACCACACTGAAATGTTTTGCACCTGCTTTTGCTCTGCATCTATTAAAATTTGTGTTCTTGGCTACTACTGCTGGGCTCTTAATAGATCTTAATATGGTTTTACAGAGTTTAGGATTGAATGAAAGATACTTATAGCTCATTCGTAGCCCATCAGAAAAGTATGCAGCTTAGAATTTTGCTTTAAAGTGCAAAAAACCCTTCTATTGCAAAATTGACAATGGAGATCACATTTTAAAGTGTATTTTTATTTAAGGCTTTTTTTTTCTTTTGAGTTTTACTTTGTAGCTTAGACATTGTTAATCTCAGAGCAAGACCAGGCTGCTACTATCATGTTATCTCACTTCCTAAATTTTTTTTCAAACGGTTTGAGGGTTGATGGAAATTTAACACGTGTCTAAATTTTGCCAGATTTGCTTGACATCTAAGGTTTGATGAAAGAAACAGATGAAAAAAAAAAAAGAGGTATCTGGAAAGGAACCAGTAAGCAAATATTGTTCAACTATGACAAGTTATAGTTAAGAAAATATTACAAAGACTATAAGAGAAATGCACAAGGTGTTACAGCAGAGGATATTGTGATTGTGCATTTCATCATTAGCCAGATTTCTAAAATTATAATACAAGTCATTAGTAAAAATAATATTTTAGGCAAAAGGCCAAGGAGCAATGATTTTTTTAGTTGATCAGTGTATTTTTATTTACCATACTTATATACTGAATATAGCTAGTCTTATCATAAAAAACCCTAAACTAGTATGTATTCAGATGTACTTAATGACTTGCTCATAGCTTGCAACAAAAAATATATATGCAATTTTAAGGTTGTTAATAGTGAAATATGAAAAATTTCAACTGTGACACCAGCACGATTTACTGTAACAAAAGTAACTAAGTAATTTTTAAATGTACTTTGTTACTTTTAAGAATATATCCATTTTATATATATGTATATATACATAAGTAAATTATGTATATATACATATATATATATAAAACTTTTAGGATCTCTAATAAACAAAACTAAAAATTATAGCCTTATATATTTGTATGCAATAAATGCTATTATAGGACTTGAAAGTAATTTTGCTTTTCAAAGTAAATAATAGTCTCCTTAATATCTTATTCTAATAAATTCAGATTTTTATCAAAAACACCAAGAAACTTTGAATAATTTTAGGTCTAATGTCAGAAATTGTGAATTATTAAGGATAGAGTGAATGATTGTTTTTGTTATGTAATCCTTCAGATTTGGCAGACTAGCAGATTGGTAAAGTGAAGTGAAGTCACTCAGTCATGTCCGACTCTTTGCGACCCCATGGACTGTAGCCTACTAGGCTCTTCTGTCCATGGGATTTTCCAGGCAATAGTCCTGGAGTGGATTGCCATTTAGCAGATTGGTAAAGGGACCAGATATAAATGTTTTTGACTTTTGCAGGCTGTCTCAACTACTCAACTTGGCTGTTTTAGCATGAAAGTAGTCATAAACAATATGTAAGTTAATAGATATGTCTGTGGTCTAATAAAAGTGTTTTTTTTTATTTTTTAAAAAATATAAATTTATTTTAAATGGAGGCTAATTACTTTACAATATTATATTGGTTTTGCCATACATCAACATGAATCCACCACGGGTGTACCCACGTTCACCATCTTGAACTCCCCTCCCACCTCCTAAAATTTTTTTTTCAGAAACAGATGATTGGCTGAATTTTGCCCCAAAGGCCGTAATTTTCTAATCACTCTTTTATGAGAAAGAGGTTCATACAGTTGCTGTTCCAAGTGTCCTTAACATATTTTTCTTGAGATTAATGTTTCTGCTTGTTTATTTTTAAATAGGAGCACCCAGGCTGAAATGTCAAGAACTGTTGAATTATATCATGTATACAGTGAAAGATTCATCCAGTGGTGCTATTTATGGAGCTGATTGTAGCAATATATTGCTGAAGGACATTCTTTCAGTGAGGAAATTAAAAAAAAAAAAGAGGTATCTGGAAAGGAACCAGTAAGCAAATATTGTTCAACTATGACAAGTTATAGTTAAGAAAATATTACAAAGACTATAAGAGAAATGCACAAGGTGTTACAGCAGAGGATATTGTGATTGTGCATTTCATCATTAGCCAGATTTCTAAAATTATAATACAAGTCATTAGTAAAAATAATATTTTAGGCAAAAGGCCAAGGAGCAATGATTTTTTTAGTTGATCAGTGTATTTTTATTTACCATACTTATATACTGAATATAGCTAGTCTTATCATAAAAAACCCTAAACTAGTATGTATTCAGATGTACTTAATGACTTGCTCATAGCTTGCAACAAAAAATATATATGCAATTTTAAGGTTGTTAATAGTGAAATATGAAAAATTTCAACTGTGACACCAGCACGATTTACTGTAACAAAAGTAACTAAGTAATTTTTAAATGTACTTTGTTACTTTTAAGAATATATCCATTTTATATATATGTATATATACATAAGTAAATTATGTATATATACATATATATATATAAAACTTTTAGGATCTCTAATAAACAAATCTAAAAATTATAGCCTTATATATTTGTATGCAATAAATGCTATTATAGGACTTGAAAGTAATTTTGCTTTTCAAAGTAAATAATAGTCTCCTTAATATCTTATTCTAATAAATTCAGATTTTTATCAAAAACACCAAGAAACTTTGAATAATTTTAGGTCTAATGTCAGAAATTGTGAATTATTAAGGATAGAGTGAATGATTGTTTTTGTTATGTAATCCTTCAGATTTGTCAGACTAGCAGATTGGTAAAGTGAAGTGAAGTCACTCAGTCATGTCCGACTCTTTGCGACCCCATGGACTGTAGCCTACTAGGCTCTTCTGTCCATGGGATTTTCCAGGCAATAGTCCTGGAGTGGATTGCCATTTAGCAGATTGGTAAAGGGACCAGATATAAATGTTTTTGACTTTTGCAGGCTGTCTCAACTACTCAACTTGGCTGTTTTAGCATGAAAGTAGTCATAAACAATATGTAAGTTAATAGATATGTCTGTGGTCTAATAAAAGTGTTTTTTTTTTATTTTTTAAAAAATATAAATTTATTTTAAATGGAGGCTAATTACTTTACAATATTATATTGGTTTTGCCATACATCAACATGAATCCACCACGGGTGTACCCACGTTCACCATCTTGAACTCCCCTCCCACCTCCTAAAATTTTTTTTTCAGAAACAGATGATTGGCTGAATTTTGCCCCAAAGGCCGTAATTTTCTAATCACTCTTTTATGAGAAAGAGGTTCATACAGTTGCTGTTCCAAGTGTCCTTAACATATTTTTCTTGAGATTAATGTTTCTGCTTGTTTATTTTTAAATAGGAGCACCCAGGCTGAAATGTCAAGAACTGTTGAATTATATCATGTATACAGTGAAAGATTCATCCAGTGGTGCTATTTATGGAGCTGATTGTAGCAATATATTGCTGAAGGACATTCTTTCAGTGAGGAAATACTGGTGTGAAATATCTCAGCAACAGTGGCTTGGTATGTTTTGAAGTTTGTTGTTTGTGATTTTTTTCCTTGTGAAATGAAATTTTGCCAAAAGAGCATTGAGAGACTATATATATCTCCCAAATGACCTCACAGTTTAACAGTACCTTGGTAAAATTAAATGGTTGTAGATTTTAACAATTTTTATGTATTATTTACTTCCTAAATTATTATCACTAATGTATTTGGTGGCTGCTATCAGAACTTAAATTACAGAATTGAAAGATGCCATCTCTCTCCTCAAAGACTTGGCAGTCCAATGACAGAAAAAAACAAAGTAAACCCAAAGTTAGAAGAAAGTGAGTTCACAGATCAGTAACGCCTAAACTCAACAATGATTCACAGAGTAGAAAGAGGAAAACCAAGAGAGAGAGGTGTCATAAAAGGGAAAGCAAGAGAGTTTCAAGTTGGAAGAGGTGTGGCATTTCAAGTGTTGTAGAGGTAGTAAGACACAGAAGTATCAATTGGATTAGGCTGTTAGCAGGTCACTGGTAAGGTGCTGTGCTGTGCTTAGTCACTCAGTTGTGTCCAACTCTTTGCGACCCATGGACTGTAGCCCACCAGGCTCTTCTGTCCATGGGGATTCTCCAGGCAAGAACACTGGAGTGGGTTGCCATGCCCTCCTCCAGGGGATCTTCCCAACTGAGGGATTGAACCCAGATCTCCTGCACAGCAGGTGGATTCTTTATCAAAAAATACTATAATAGAATATATAGGGCTCAGTGACTTAGAAGGTAAGTAGAGTGGAATGGATGCCAGCAAGGAATTGTTTACATTTTCTAGGTGAGAAGTACTAAGTGACCACAAAGGAAATTTGGTCAGAGACTGAAATTTTTGAGTTTATTTCAGAGGTAGAGTATTTCTGGCTCTGGGTGGGCTTAGTGGGTGGAAATGTTATTTGGCTTTAATGAGGTGACTTTAAGCCAGCTGTCAAAGTCTTCTAATATAGCTGCCTCTGAAAATTTAGAAACTCAGTATTTTTCATTGAGAAGTATTCAAGGTAAGTTGTGATAACTTAATAGACATGTATCTGTATTTTTTTTACTGTCAGTTTATCATTTCAAGATAAGATGTTTGTGGACTGTAAAACCATGACCTAATCAGTGCCCTACTGTTCCTATATGAATAAAGGTCTTCTCAGCTGTTGGTTAATTTCTTAACTATCAGGGGCCTTTGCTGTTTTTCTGAACACAAAGGAAGTTGTGTCTCAAATAGGGCCTCAGAAAGCCTAGAAGCAGCCTTTGGAGAATAGGCCAGTGATGTCTAGGATACTCCAACACATCTGTCACCAAATAGTTCAGCTTAAATATTTAGGATTTTGTACATTTTAGATTATTACTTGTAATGATGGGTCTCTCTGAAAAATAGGCAGTCATTCCTCTAGTCTCTGTATAATGATTCCATCATCTGGCACATTCTCTGAAATTCTCTGTATTTTTAAGGAAACTACCTCCACTTGTAATTATCAGTCTTTTCGGTGAATTTTTCTAGTTAGTTACCTTCTCTGAAATTTACTTCTCTAATGAAACTCTGCTCAAGAGGTGTTTACATTCAAAATATATTTGGTAGAGGTGACTATTGAAGCCATTGTTATGGATGAAATTGTCTAGGTAGAGGGTTTAATATGAGATGAAAAGATGGACTAAGACTAAACCAACATTTCTATATATATTTTGGAATCAGCATGTTAATTTCTACAAAAAGTCCTACAGCTGTTTTATTTGGATTGTTTTGACCCTGTTGAACAATTTAGGAGAGATAGACATCTTAACAACATAGACTCTTCCAGTCCATGAGCATGATATATCTCTCCATTTATTTAGGTCATTTTTTATTTTTATCAGCATATGCAGAATTTGTATAGTTTTGTTAGATTAATATTGCTATAGTTGGTAAATTTTACTGTCTTTTAAAGACATTTTCTTTTCCATATTGTTCAGAAATAACCATATTGATCTGGAACCTTGCTAAAATCACTCACTTATTAGGTCTAACACCTCTTTTGTCATTCTGGGGAATTTTCTGTTTAGACAGTCATGTCATCTGCAAGTAATAGAGAGTTTTACTGAGCCATGTGGCCTGATTTCTTTTTTCACATTATATTGGCTAGGCCCTCAGTATAAGTAATTTTTAACAATAAGATATGCGTAACATAAAATTTACTGTTTTAACCATTTTAATGTATATAATTCAGTGATATTAAGAATATTCATTGTTGTGCAGCCATCACCACTCATTTCTAGAACTTTTTTCTTCTTCCTAAACTGAAACTGTATCCACTAAATAAGAAACTGCCCTACTTCCTCCTCTAGCTCTTCCTCCTCCAGCAACTATTCTACTTTCTGTCTCTGTGAATTTGAATACTCTAGCTACCTCCTATAAATGAAATTCTACAGTATTTGTCCTTTTCTGAATGACTTATTTCACTTAGCATACTGTTCACATGTTGTAGCATTCATCAGCGTTTTCTTCCTTTTAAAGTCTTAGTGATATTCCATCGTTTATATATACTACATTTTCTTTACCCATTCATCTGTCACTGGACACTTTGGTTGTTTGTATGTTAGGCTACTGTGAATAATGCTATTGTAAACATGGGTGTACAAATGGCTGTTTGAGTCTTTCCTTTCAGTTCTTTTGGGTATATATTCAGAAGTGAAATTGCTGCATCATGTGGTGATTCTATGTTTAATTTTTTAACTACTCACCATACTGTTTTCCACAAGGGCTACACCATTTTATGTATTCACCAGCAATGGACAAGTATTCCAATTTCTCCACACCCTCACCAGCACTTCATTTTCTTTTTTTTTTTTTGATAATAGCCATCCTAATGGGAAGTGGTATCTCATTGTAATTTTGGTTTACATTTCTTTAATGACTAGTGATATCAGACTTATCATGTGCTTATTTGGCCATTTGTATATCATCTCTAGACAAAAGTCTATTCAGATATTTTGCCCAGTTTTTATAAGGTTGGTTGTTGTTGGATTGTAGGAGTTCTTTATATACATTGATTATTAATCCCTTATCAGATATATGATTTGGAAATATTTTCTCCCATTCTGTTGTAGGAAGGGGGACCCCCCCCCTTCCAGGGCCCGAAAGTGGGCTCTTGTAACACTTGGAAATGAATTGTCCAAGGAGATACATGTGCGGAAAAAGCAAGATATGTTATTGGGAAGAGGTGCCCAGGCAGAGAGCAGTAGGGTAAGGGAACCCAGGAGAACTGCTCTGCCACGTGGCTTGCAGTCTTGGGGTTTATAGTGATGGGGTTAGTTTCTGAGTTGTCTTTGGCCAGTCATTCTGACTCAGAGTCCTTCCTGGTGGCTCAGGCATTGCTCATCCAAGATGGATGTCAGCAAGAAGGATTCTAGGAGGTGGTTAGACACCTGGTGTCACCTTTTGACCTTTCCTGAACTCTTCCAGTTCAGTTCAGTCGCTCAGTCATGTCCAACTCTTTGCGACCCCATGAACTGCAGCACACCAGGCTTCCCTGTCCATCACCACCTCTTGGAGCTTGCTCAAACTCAGGTCTATCGAGTCGGTGATGCCATCCAACCATCTCATCCTCTGTCGTCCCCTTCTCCAATGGACTCTTCCAGTTGGTGGTGGCTTAATAGCTCTGTGTTCCTTACCAGGACCTCCTTCATAAAACAACTCATGCAAATGGTTGCTATGGTGTCTGGCCAGGGTGGGTATTTTCAGTCAGTGTGCTTCCCCTAACAATTCCTTGTTGTTGCTTAGTTGCTAAGTCACGTCTGACTCTTTGCAACCCTAAGGACTGCAGCATACCAGGCTTCTCTGGCCTTCACTCCTGGAGTGAGGTTTGTTCAGACTCATGTCTGTTGAGTCAGTGATGCCATCCAACCATCTCATCCTCTGTCGTCCCCTTCTCCTCCNGCTTAGTTGCTAAGTCACGTCTGACTCTTTGCAACCCTAAGGACTGCAGCATACCAGTCTTCTCTGGCCTTCACTCCTGGAGTGAGGTTTGTTCAGACTCATGTCTGTTGAGTCAGTGATGCCATCCAACCATCTCATCCTCTGTCGTCCCCTTCTCCTCCTGCCTTCAGTCTTTCCCAATATCAGAGTCTTTTCCGATGAGTCAGTTCTTCACATCAGGTGGCCAGACTATTGGAGCTTCAGCTTCAGCATCAGTCTTTTCAATGAATATTCAGGTTTGATTTCCTTTAGGACTGACTGGTTTGATCTTCCTTGCTGAAGAAGGGGCACTCAAGAGGCTTCTCCATCACCACAATTCAAAAGCATTAATTTTTCGGCACTCAGCCTTTATGGTCCATCTCTCACATCTGTACATGACCACTGGAAAAACCATAGCTTAGACTATATTGACTTTTGTGGATTGCCTTTAATTCTGATGATAATGTCTTCTAATGCACGAAAGGTTTTGATTTGACGAATAGAGTTTATTTTTTCTTTCATTGCCTGTGCTTTGGGGGTCATTTCCAAGAAATCACTGCCAAATCCAATGTCATGAAACTTTCCCCCTCTATTTTCTTCTAAGAGTTTTAATAGTTTTTCCTCCAATATGATTTTGATTAGAAGTGGTGAGAACAGACATCCTTTCTTGTCCTGTTCCTGGTTTTAGGTGGAACAATTCAGTGTTTGCTCATTAGCATGTTAGCTATTGATACAGGCTGAGGACATTTCCTTCTATTCTGGTTGCTCATGGTTTTTTATCATGAGTGATTATTGAATTAGGTTAAATTTTTTCTTGCATATATTGAGATAATCATAGAGCTTTTTGTCTTAGTTTATTGATAATGGTAAGTTGTGTTGATTAGTTTTTCATAGGTTGACTCAACCTTATGTTCCTGCTATATACCCTACTAGGGCATGATGTATTATCTATTTTATATATTGAATTTGAAGGTCATGGTTGTTGTAAGGTTTTTAACTATGGACTCAGTTTCTTTAATAGATGCAAGATTTACGTTATGCAATATAGATGCAATATATTTAGGTTATATATTTCAGTGATATATGACTATTTGTTTCTTTAAGAATTTGTTCCTTTCATATGAGTTGTTGAAAGTATGAGTGTAAAGTTCTTAAATACTGTATTTAGGTTATATATTTCAGTGATATATGACTATTTGTTTCTTTAAGAATTTGTTCATTTCATATGAGTTGTTGAAAGTATGAGTGTAAAGTTCTTAAATATTGTCTTATTATCCTTCTAATATGCTTAGGCGCTGTTGTGATATTGCCTCTTTCATTACTGATTCTGGTCTTATCATTTTTAGTTCCTTCTGTTTGTTTTGGGTTCATTTCTTCTCTAGTTTCTTAATCATAGATCATTAATTTGAGAGCTTCTTTCCCAGTACATGCATTTAATATAATAAATTTTTCTCTAAACACTACTTTAGTCACATTTCACAAATGTTGACAATGTGGAGAGAGCAATTTATAGAATTAAATGACTACATTAGAAAAGAAGAAATATATAAAGTATATATATATATATAAATACATCAATATATACCTTAGATTCCAAGTATATCAATATATACCTTAGATTCCATCTCAAAAGAAAAATCCAAAGACTTCAAGCAGAATAACAGAAATCAATGAACACAGAAAACAATAAAGAAAAATTATAGAAACAAAAAGGTGACTCTTGGACTTCCCTGGTGGCTCAGTGGTAAAGAAATCAACCTGCTAATGAAGGAGACATGGGTTCGATCCCTGAGCTGGGAGGATCCATCAGGGAAGCCCTGTTCCTGTATTGAAGACAGTTTAATTTATAAGGTTAAATATTGATGGGATTCTTTAACTGTATTAAATATAAATTAGTATAAGTTTTAATGTTTTGTTTATTGGATTACCGAAATTTGAATTGTGGCATTTAATTAAGTTAAATGTTTTGACAGTTTTCTTTTTAAAAACATAACTAATACTTTTTTTTTTTTTTTTAAGAATTGTTCTCTGTGTATTGTAGTCTATATCTTAAACCTTCACAAGACATTAATAGAGTGTTGGTGGCAAGAATAATTCAAGTTGTGACCAAAGGATGCTGTTCACAGACCGATGGATTAAATCCCAAATTTTTGGATTTCTTTTGTAAGGCTATTCACCAGGCACGGTAATCTAATCTATTTTTGTTTTGTATTGGAAATTCATCTGATCCTTTTACAAGACTGTGTTTTATATTGAGTAACTACAGTTTTTTACCAATCTTAGGAAAGCATTGGTAGAACTAGTGGATTCCTTAAGAAAGTGTTAGGTCCAGTACTTCCTGAATATTCAGTATTCAGAACGTGAAATAATGTTCTTGAGTAGGGAGATGTCTTGCTTTTTTAATAACAGGGAAAGCTTTATGGCCTCTAAGAATTTTTATTTTCCCCATTTTCAAAGATAGGTATAATGGGCTAGGAATAAAGTGAATTGGGGATGTGTTTTGGAAATATCAAGATCTTATTATGTGGCATTACCCAGTTTATAATGTGAACTATTTTGTAAGTGGTAGGTATTATGAATTAGTTTATTTTTAGACAATGTTTTAGCAGCAGGGAGAGAGAACAGATCTCTTAGTGCCAATTAAAAACTATTTTTTGCTGTTGCTATGCAATGCTGCTATGTTTTTTTTTTTCTGAACAAGTCTGAAAGTAAGGTTATTATCTGGATGTCAAATTTTTTCTTTCAGTGTGCAACTTCATAACTGTCTTCAGTTTGTGCATTTTCCCCTATTGTATTAAGTCTTTTTGTTTTATGTTACAGACAAGAAAAGAGCCCTGCAGGTCTAAATCATATCTTAGCAGCGTTTATTATCTTCCTCAAGACTTTGTCTGTTAACTTTCGAATTCGAGTGTGTGAATTAGGAGATGAAATTCTTCCTACCCTACTTTATATTTGGACTCAACAGAGACTTAATAATTCCTTAAAAGAAGTAATTATTGAATTATTTCAGCTACAGATTTATATCCATCATCCAAAGGGAGCCAAAACTCAAGATAAAGGTATAAAGAAAGTTTTTGCTATTTTGAATTTGTTTCTTCATTGATATACAAAGGGTTAAGTATGAAATCTGTATGATCAGGAGGTTATGACCTTCTTCTGGATTGTTATGCATGGTAATAGAATTAGTCATGAGGATATCTTTCACTTTCTTAAAAAAAATTGAAACTGGTAGCAAATCATATCATGCCTTGGCATTTATTTAGTACAGTTCTGCATTTTATGAGGAGTACAAACAAAGATGAGACACTGTTTCCTCTAGGAGCTGATTATGTAGTAATAATTAGCTGCTAAGAGGTGTGACACAGAGAAGGCAAGATCTTGTTTATCTACATATGTATTGCTTTTATTAGAAAAATAAAATCGATAAATATGGACTGAACCAGCTAAATGTCAGTTCCTAATGAAGATAAGTACATATTGTCTCAAACCTCGTAGTTATTCCAGGCTTCTGTTTGCTAGGAAAACTGAAAATAAATGACTTATCCTCCCTTCATTCCTTTAAGCTAATCTTTCACCAAGAGTATTGCTTGGATGGTGTAGTTCCATTCAGTGGACAAGAATTTAAGTGGGTAGAACCAGAACTGAATGAGTTCACTCATGCTTAGGCTATGTTTGACTCTTGCTTGTACTAGCTTTTAAGCCAATTCATCATAGTTAGTATAATGACCTTACTTTATTACAGTCAGCTGTGTGTGTTTTGTGCATTCTTCTAGTATACATAGTTAGATGTATTTATAGCCCATGAAATGACTATAGGTCAAAGAATAGTGACTTTTCTCAGTTTTTCATCTTTTATATAGCTCTCGCCAGAATGAAAATTAGGCTTATTAGGGCATGGTGTGATATATTTAGGGTTTTAGTTAAATGTATGTTTAGGATGAATTGAAAATTGGCAGATGATAAGGCTATCAGAAATGCTAATACAGTTTTAGGCTACATTAATAGATTATATTAAGTTCTTAAATAGATTAAATTAAATTCATTAGTAGATTTTTAAATAGGTTCTTTGTTTGTGGAAAGTAATAGCCCCACTGTTTGTTCTTCATACTTGTTAGATCAGAATTGTGAGTATTCTGGTACGCTCATGAGATTTTGTAGAATAAGCATTTTTAAGAGACATAAGTCAACTGGAGTGTGTCTAGGGAAAGAGGAGAGATGACGATGTGATGTCTGGATAACATGTTATTTGTACACTTGTTGAAGAAATTGGTAATGTTTTTTTGTTAAACAAAGGCATGCAGATAAATTGGTTCTCATATAAAAGAGGGGACATATTAATTGTATTGTTTTTAAAAATTCTTCATATTCTTATCAAACTTTCTCTAACCAATTTAATCGAAATTTCAATCAAATTTTCTTTTATTTCTTCTCTCCTCAAAGCATATACAGTTAACTGAGTGTGAGGTGGACATCATTAGGAAGTAAAGCTTGTCAAGGATATAGTCAGAGGAGCCATTAGTAGTAAATAGACTGTACCAGATGTCTTCTAATGTTTCCACCTTAACAGCTGAATGGTTTTGTGGGAGTTGATGGTACAAATGGATTTATATATAGATTATATTTTAATTTAATTATTTTTTAACATTACAGGTGCTTACGAATCAAGAAAGTGGAGAAGTATTTTATACAACCTGTATGATTTGCTAGTTAATGAAATAAGTCATATAGGAAGCAGAGGGAAATATACTTCAGGATCTCGTAATATTGCTGTTAAGGAAAACTTGATTGAATTGATGGCAGATATTTGTCACCAGGTATAGTAGATCTTGTCACATTTTGAAATTTCCATTCATTTTCCTTTTTATTAGGCCTGTAAAAAGCCTATAAAATTACTCTGTACATGTTGATTCCTTTCAAAACACCATAAATATTTAGAATTGCCCTTCTAACTTACAAGATAACTATCTTACAAATATAAACTTAGTAAAAACTGATGAACTTTTCCATTCTTAAAAAAGTTATCTACAGGAAATAAGGTTATCCTAACCCTATGTGTTTCTTTTTTTCCCCTACTAATTTAAAAATCATATGGCATAAAATTCATTATTTTAAACAGTATATATAATTCAGTGATTTTTAGCATTTTCACTGTGTTGTGCAACCATCACCACTAATTCCAGAGCCTTTCCATCACTGCCAAAATAAACTTTGTGCCTATTAGCAGTCAGTTTCAATTCCCTGCTTCTTACAGTTCCTAGCAGCTAGCCACTAATCTACTTTCTGCCTCTGTTGATTTGCCTGTTTTGGTCGTTTTGTATAAATGGAATCATATAATGTGCAGTCTTTTGTGTCTGGCTTCTTTCACTAAGCTTAATGTATTCAAGGTTCTTCCATGTTGTAACATGAATATTTCATTATCGCTGAATAATATTCAGTTGTAAGAATATATTATATTTTTTTTACCAGCACATCAGGTGATCGCTTAGTAGTTTGTTTGTTTTTTTCTCTATAGAAGAAATTTAAAAATTTATTTTCAATACAATTTTTAAAGGTTATATTCCATTTACAGTTACTACACAATATTAACTATTTCTTGTGTTGTACAATATGTCCTTACAATAAACTCCCACTCAGTAGTTTGTACACCCCTTCCCTGGTGGCTCAGATGGTAAAGAATCTTCCTGCAATGCAGGAAACGTGGGTTCAGTCCCTGAGTTGGAAAGATCCCCTGGAGAAGGGAATGGCTACCCCCTCTAATATTCTTGCCTGGAGAATCCCATGGACAGAGAAGCCTGGCGGGCTACAGTCCATGGGATTACAAAGAGTCAGACACAACTGAGCAACTAAGACACCCTACTCGTAACCATGTTTGTTCTCTATATCTGTGCATCTGCAGCTTTTTTGTTATATTCGTTAGTTTCTTGTGTTTTTAGATTGCACATGTACTTGATATCATACAGTATTTGTCTTTCTCTGACTTATTTCATTTAAATGCCTTCCAAGTCTATCCGTGTTGCTGCAGATGGCAGACCTTTCTTTTTTTATGACTGAAAGAAAGTGAAAGTGAAATCGCTCAGTCGTGTCCGACTCTTTGCGGCCCTGTGGACTGTAGCCTACCAGGCTCCTCCATCCATGGAATTTTCCAGGCAAGAGTACTGTAGTGGGGTGCCANCCTTTCTTTTTTTATGACTGAAAGAAAGTGAAAGTGAAATCGCTCAGTCGTGTCCGACTCTTTGCGGCCCTGTGGACTGTAGCCTACCAGGCTCCTCCATCCATGGAATTTTCCAGGCAAGAGTACTGTAGTGGGGTGCCATTTCCTTCTCCAGGGGATCTTCCCAACCCAGGGTTCGAACCCGCATTGTAGGCAGACGCTTTACCGTCTGAGTAGTATTTGTTTGTGTGTGTGGGTGTGTATCCATTCATTTCTTGATGGACACTGAAGTTGCTGGCATATCTTGGCAATTGTTAGTAATGCTCTATAAACATTGGTTGATAAATCTTTTCAAATTAGTACTTTTATTTTTTACAGCTATATACCCAGGAGAATTTTACTGGGATGTAGGGTAATTCTGATTTTAGTGTTTTGAGTAGCCATCAAACTGTTTTCCACATTAGCTGCCCCAATTTACATCCCACCAACAGTGTATAAGGGACCCCTTTTCCCTATGTCTTTGCCAACATTTGTTATTTGTGTTCTTTTTGATGATAACCATGATGAACATTGTGACAGCGATGAGGTGATGTGGTTTTGATCTGCATTTCCCTGATAATTAGCGATGTTGAGCATCTTTTTCTTCTGCCTGTTGTTCATCTGCATTTCCTCTTTTAAAAAAATGTCTATTCAGGTCTTCTGCCCATTTTAAAAAACTTATTTATTATTTATTTTATTTTTGGTTGCACTGGGTCTTTGTTGCTGTACATGGGCTTTCTCTAGTTGTGAGCGGGGGCTACTCTTCATCGCAGTACACTGCCTTCTCGCTGTGCTGGCTTATCTTGTTAGGGAGTACGGACTCTAGGTGCATGGGTTTCAGCAGTTGCAGCACACAAGCTCAATGAGTCGTGGAGGAAGACCTTAGTTGTTCTGTGGCATGTGGAATCTTCCCAGGCTAGGGAGTGAACCCATGTCTCCTGCATTGGCAGGCAGATTCCTATTCACTGTACCACCAGGGAATTTCCCCATTTTTTAATTAGGTTGTTTGTTTGTTTGATAAGTTGTATGAGTTGTGTATATATGTTGGATATTAACCCGTTACTGGTCATATCATTTGCTAACATTTTCTCCCATTCAGTAGGTTGTAGTTTTGCTTTGTGGGTACTTTTCTTTGGTGTTCAAAACTTGTGTGTTTAATTAGGTCTCATTTGTTTATTTTGTTTTTATTTCCTTTTCTTTAGGAGGCAGATTAAAAAAAAAGTATTGCTATGATTTATATCAAAAGGTGTTCTGCTTATCTTTTCCTCTGGGAGGTTTTTAGTATTCAGTCTTTTAGATCTTTAATCCAATTTTTTTTTTAATATAGTGTTGGAGAATGTTCTAATTTGATTCTTTTACATGTAGCTGTCCAGTTTCCCCAGCACCACTTATTGAAGAGACTGTCTTTTCTCCATTGTATATTCTTGTCTCCTTTGTCATACATTAACTGACCATAAGTATAAGGGTTTATTTCTAGACTATACACTGTTCTATTGATCTGTGTGTCTGTTTTTGTGCCAGTTCCATACTCTTTTGATTATCATAACCTTTGTAGTCTGTATAGTCTGAGGGCAGGGAGTGTGATTCCTCCAGCTCTGTTCCTTTTTCTCAAGACTGTTTTGGCTATTTTGGGTCTATTATGTTTCTATACAGATTTTAAAGTTATTTGTTCTGGTTCTAGGAAAAATATAATTAGTGTCATTTTGTTTTGGCCGTAGACAGCATGCAGGATCTTAGTTCCCCAACTGGGGATTGAACCCATTCCCCAATCCTGCCCCCCACCCCTGCAGTGGAAACATAGAGTCCTAATCACTGGACTACCAGGGAAGTCCATCATTGGCATTTTGATGAGGATTGTGTTGAATCTATAGATTGCCTTGGGTAATATGGTCATTTAAATAATATTGATTTTTCCAATCCAAGAATACAGCATATCTTTCTGTCTGTCTGTGTTGTGTTTAGTTTCTTTTATCAGTCTCACAGTTTTCTGAGAACAGGCTTTTTGCCTCCTGTAGGCAAAAGGTTTATTTCTAGATATTTTATTCTTTCTAAGGCAGTGGTAAATGGGATTGTTCCTTAATTTCACTTTCTGGTAGTTTGTTGTTAGTGTATAAAATTGTAACAGATTTCTGTATATTAATTTTATATCCTACATCTTTACCCAGTTCTTTGATGAACTCTTGTAGTTTTTCTGGTGACATCTTTAGGATTTTCTCTATATAGTATCCTATCATCCACAAAAACAGTGACAGTTTACTTCTTCCTTTCCAATTTAGATTCCTTTTTTTTTTTTCCTGATTGCCATGGCTAGGTCTTTCAAAGTCATGTTATATAAAAGTGGTGAGAGTGGACATTCTTTTCCTGATCTCAGAGGAATGCTTTCAACTTTTCACCATGTTTCCTCTATGTCTGCTTTCTAGGAAGTTTTCATTATAAATGAATGTTGAGTTTTATCAAAAGGTTTTTATATTCTATCTATTGAGATGATCATATGATTTTTATTTTTCACCTTGTTAATGTGGTATAACATATTACTGATTTTCAAATATTGAGACATTCTTGCATTTCTGGGATAAATCCCACTTGATCATAGGGTATGATCTTTTTAACCTATTGTTGAATTTTTTTTGCTAGTATTTTGTTGTGGATTTTTGCATCTGTTCATCAGTAATATTGGTCTGTAGTTCTCTTTTTATGATATATTTGTCTGGTTTTGGTATCAGAGTGATGCTGGCCTTACAGAATGTTTTCAGAATTGTTCCTGGCTCTACAGTTTTGTGAAATAGTTTCAGGATAGGTGTTAAGTCTGTAAATGTTTATAGAATTCACTTGTTAAGGCATCTGTTGCTGGACTTTTGCTTGTTAGAAGTTTTAAGAATTACTGATTCAATTTCATTACTGTTTATTGGTCTGTTCACATTTTCTGTTTCTTCCCAGTTCTGTCTTGGGAGATTGTACCTTTCTAATAATTTGTTTTTTCTAGGTTGTCCATTTTATTGGTGTATAGTTGCCTAGAGTAGTCTCTAATGAGCCTTTGCATTTCTGTGGCGTTAGCTGTGCTGCTGCTGCTAAGTCACTTCAGTCGTGTCCGACTCTGTGTGACCCCATAGACGGTAGCCCACCAGGCTCCCCTGCCCCTGGGATTCTCCAGGCAAGAACACTGGAGTGGTTTGCCATTTCCTTCTCCAATGCATGAAAGTGAAAAGTGAAAGTTAAGTCGCTCAGTCGTGTCCGACTCTTAGCGACCTCATGGACTGCAGCCTAGCAGGCTCCTCCATCCATGGGATTTTCCAGGCCAGAGTACTGGAGTGGGGCGTTAGCTGTAACTTCTTTTCAATTTCTGATTATATTGATTTGGGCCCTCCCTTTTTTTCCTTGATGAGTCTGGCTAAAGGTTTATCAATTTTATTTTTTCAAGAACCATCTTTTAGTTTCAATGATGTTTTCTATTTTTTTTTTTTAGTCTCTATTTCATTTATCTAAAACCTATTGGAGGACTTTCCTGGTGGTCCAGTTAAGGTGGTTATGAATCCACCTGCCAGTGCAGGGGGCACAGGTGTGATCTCTGGTCCAGGAAGATTCTACATGTCATGGGGCAACGAAACCCATTGGCTAAAACAACTGAACCCACACATTGCAACTACGGAAGCCCATGCACTCTAGAACCCATGCTTTTCAATAAGAAAACTCACCACAATAAGAAGCTCTGACACCTCAACTAGAAGAAGCTCTGACACCTCAACTAGAGAGTAGCACCTCGTTGCCATCACTAGAGAAAGCCTAAGCATAGTAACAAAGACCCAGTGCAGCCAAAAACAAAATATTTTAAAAAATAAATAAAACTGGACTTCCAGTTCAAGATGGTAGAGTAGAAGTACGTGTGCTCAACTCCTCCTGTGAGAGCACCAAAATTACAACTAAGTATTGAACAACCATTGACAGGAGTATGCTGGAACCCTCCAAGAAAAGATATCCCACGTCTAAAGACACAGAAGAAGCCCCAACGAGACAGTAGGTGGGGTGCAATCATGATAAAATCCAATCCCACACGTTGGGTGGGTCACCCAGACTGGAGAACAGTAAAACCAAAGTTGTTCTTGCACTATTGTGAAGGTTCTAAACCACAACTCAGGCTTCCCAGCGTGGGGTTCTGACAAAAGGACTGGGAATTCCCAGCGAATCTGGCCTTCAGGGCCAGCATGATTTGATTATAGGCCTTCCAGAGGAATGAGGGAAACAGAGACTCTAGTCTTGGAGGGCACAAACAAAATTTTGTGCTCACCGAGACCTGTAGGTCACCTGCAGTGACCCCATAGGAGACTGAACCAAAACTACCTGATGGTGTTGGAGAGCCTTGTGGGTTGGCAGGGATTCACTACAGGGACAGGGGCACTGGCATGTTCCTCCTTGGCATCAACCCTCTTGGAGTTCACCATTAACCCTACCATAGGGCCCATAGACCCTAGGACTGGCTTGCCTCAGGTGAGCAACAACCAGTAGGGAGTGCAGCCCCACCCATTGGCAGATGATTGGGTTAAAGCTTTACTGAGCAAGGCCCTGTCCACAAGAGCAAGACCCCGTTTTTCCCATCACCAGTCCCTCTCATCAGGAAGCTTACACAAGCCTCTTAGCTTCATCCATCAGAGGGCAGACAGAAGAAGCAAGAAGCACAGTCTCATAGCAGCCAAAACAAAAACCATTTTGCAGAAAGTTAATCATGATGGAAAAGCAGAAAGTTATGTCTGAGAATTAGGGACAAGATAAAATCCCTGAAAAACAACTAAACGAATTGGAGATGGGCAACCTTCCAGAAAAAGAATTTGGAATAAGATAGTGAAGATGATCCAGGACCTCAGGAAAAGAATGGAAGAAAAGATTGAGAAGATGTGAGAAATGTTTACCAAAGACCTAGAAAAGCTAAAGAACAAACAGAAATGAATAATACACTACTACTACTACCACTAAGTCCCTTCAGTCGTGTCCGACTCTGTGTGACCCCATAGATGGCAGCCCACTAGGCCTGGAAAAGAATGGAAGAAAAGATTGAGAAGATGTGAGAAATGTTTACCAAAGACCTAGAAAAGCTAAAGAACAAACAGAAATGAATAATACACTACTACTACTACCACTAAGTCCCTTCAGTCGTGTCCGACTCTGTGTGACCCCATAGATGGCAGCCCACTAGGCCCCGCCATCCCTGGGATTCTCCAGGCAAGAATACTGGAGTGGGCTGCCATTTCCTTCTCCAATGCATGAAAGTGAAAAGTCAAAGTGAAGTCGCTCAGTCGTCTCTCACTCTTAGCAACCCCATGGACTGTAGCCTACCAGGCTCCTCCGTCCATGGGATTTTCCAGGCAAGAGTACTGGAGTGAGGTGCCATTAGAAGGAATCAAGAGCAGAATAACTGAGGCAGAAGAATGGATAAATGACCTGGAGGACAGAATGGTAGAAATCAATGCCACAGAATAGAAAATAGAGGAAAAAATCAAAAGAAATGAAGACAGCCTGAGTCCTCTTGGACAACATTAAATGCACCAACATTCGTATTATAGGAGTCCCAGAAGGAGAACAGAGAGAGAGAGAAAGGACCTGAGAAAATATTTGAAGAGATAATAGCTGAACACTTCCTGAACATGGGAAAGGAAATAGTCAACCAAGTCCAGGAAGCACAGAGAGTCCCAGGAAGGATAAACCCAAGGAGGAACACACCGAGATAGTAATCAAACTGACAAAAATTAAAGGCAGAGATAAAATACTAAAAGCAACAAGGGAAAACAGCAAATAACACACAAGGAACTCCCATCAGGCTATCAACAGATTTCTCAATAAAAGCTCTACAAGCCTGAGGGGAATGGTATGATGATGAAAGGGAAGAAAGGGAAGAACCTACAACCAAGAATACCTATGCAGCATGACTCTCCTTCACATATTATGGTGCTACCCAAAGCTTGCCAGACAGGCATAAGTCAGGAGAACTCAGCATCTCCAAACTATCTGCAACAAATGCTAAAGGAATTTCTCTACACAGGAAACACAAGAGAAGGAAAAGACCTACAGAAAATAAACCCCAAACAATTAAGAAAACAGTAATAGGGATAATACATATTGATGGTGGTGGTGGTGGTGGTGGTGGCGGTGGTGGTGGTGGTTTGATTGCTAAGTCGTGTCTGACTTGCGACCCCATGGACTATAACTTGCCAGGTTCCTCTGTTGATAATTACCTTTAAATGTAAGTGGATTAAATGCACCAACCAAAAGATATAGACTGACTGAGTGGATGAAAGCATGTGCATGTATGCCCTTCTACTTACCTCTGCTTCTCCCCCC
>SJYX01012822.1:339944-360222 GCA_006410675.1 Oreotragus oreotragus | reverse complement strand
AAGACTCTTGAGAGTCCCTTGGACTGCAAGGAGATCCAACCAGTCCATTCTGAAGGAGATCAACCCTGGGATTTCTTTGGAAGGAATGATGCTAAAGCTGAAACTCCAGTACTTTGGCCACCTCATGCAAAGAGTTGACTCATTGGAAAAGACTCTGATGCTGGGAGGGATTGGGGGCAGGAGGAGAAGGGGACGACCGAGGATGAGATGGCTGGATGGCATCACGGACTCGATGGACGTGAGTCTGGGTGAACTCCGGGAGATGGTGATGGATAGGGAGGCCTGGCGTGCTGCGATTCATGGGGTCGCAAAGAGTCGGACACGACTGAGCCACTGAACTGAACTGATATAAAACAATGTAATGGAAAAGAATGTTGCCTGTAATCTAGCAAAACAGATACTCTTCTACTTGACTAAGATGCTCTGAATCAAAGGGAAAAAAACTGAGATAAATTCCCACTATGTTATTTCTGTATTGCTGCAGTAATGATTACCACAGATTTTTTAGCATTTTGTAAACAGCAACAACGTATTCTCTTATGGTACTGGAGGTCAGAATCTAAAATCAAGATGTCAATAAGGCTGCATTTCTTTTGGAGATTTCAGGGAAGATTCTTTTTTTCTTTTTTTGCTTCTTTTTTCAACTTCCAGAGGCCATTTGCCTTCCTTTCTTGGGTCACTCCAACTTCTCTATATCACTCCAAGCTTTTGCTTTCATCCTCACTTCCACTGTTAACTCTGACTCTCTTGCTTCTCTCTTATAAGGACCCTTGTGTTTATACTGGGCCAACCTAGTTAATCCAAAATAAACTTCCCATCTCAAGATCCTTAACTTAATCCCATCTGCAAAATCCCCCTTTCCACATAAAGCTAAATCTTCACAGATTCTAGGGGTTAGGGCCTGGGTATCTTTAGGGAAGACATTATCCAGCTTACCACACCCACCTTATATTTAAAACATGTTCTTGTTAAGGCGCTCCCCAGATGTTACCAATATATACAAAATTCCAAAATGGAAAATCCTACTGTAATCAAAAATAAAAACCTCTTCAAGTCTCTTGACTTTTACATCTGAATTTTTTTTTAGAAAATTAGCTGGATAATCCCAGATTTGAAGCCAGTTAAATTCTCAAGTCTTTTGACATGTAGACATAGCAAGAATACTTGTAAATAGGTTTATGATAAAGTTTTGGAAATAAAACATTTTGCAATTATTTCCTCATATGAATCCTTATTTCAGACATTTTATAATGTTTCCAGTGACTATTTGGACCTGTCTGTTTTCTAAAAGGAAGAAAGAAAAGGAAAAAACGAAATCACGGCGGTTTGACAGAGGTAAAGGATCAGAGTCTAGGGGAGAGTGCTGGTTTTGCCACTTATTAGCCATATGACTTTAGTCGCCTCACCATATCCCCCTATATAAAAGTGAAACAGTACTTCCTGCCTTGCCTGTCTGACAATTCGGGGCAAGGATANAAAAGGAAAAAACGAAATCACGGCGGTTTGACAGAGGTAAAGGATCAGAGTCTAGGGGAGAGTGCTGGTTTTGCCACTTATTAGCCATATGACTTTAGTCGCCTCACCATATCCCCCTATATAAAAGTGAAACAGTACTTCCTGCCTTGCCTGTCTGACAATTCGGGGCAAGGATAAAATGAGATAATTGCAAACATAGGCTATTATTATCATCCTACAGGGAGAGGCATTTGAACTGTCATCCCTTATTTTTAATTCGGATCACAAGGAGAAACACTTCAGTTTGGAGTTCATTGAGCTATTTCCTAGAATTCAGACCAAGGAGAATTGAATCTGAAATTTCTTCTATCTTCACATACAGCCTCACAGGAAGAAAAAAAAAGGATCAGCTTAAAAGTAAGAAGTATGTTTGTCATATCTATGAACTCAATTTATTTAGTAAAGAGAACTCAGTACACTTGTCAGTAAAGCTGGCTTACTCGAACATTATTCCTTCTACCACCAAAAAAATTTTTGTCAGCTTTTCACAGAACAATGGAAAGTCACAAAAAAACAAACAAATAAAAAAATAAAGGACAAACAGAAACTTGTCTTCCATATCTAGATAGCCTGAAACAAGTATTTTGATTTCCTTTCTGTTCTCTAGGATAAANATTTTTGTCAGCTTTTCACAGAACAATGGAAAGTCACAAAAAACCAAACAAATAAAAAAATAAAGGACAAACAGAAACTTGTCTTCCATATCTAGATAGCCTGAAACAAGTATTTTGATTTCCTTTCTGTTCTCTAGGATAAAAACCATTGCACTGTAAAATGTTTTCATTCATGTAATAAAAATCAGTTGGCTTCAACAATCTTATACCTAGCTGCCTATCCTTCCACAAATTATGGCTTGAACATAAAACTTCAAGAGCTTCTTTAATAGATCACAGTCATAACTGGCATTTCCTTCCCCTCAATTTTGGTGTATACATGCTCCAAATTTCATCGCCTTAAGACCTAGGTGATTTAGCATTTCCAGAAGAGCTCCTGAGAGTGAAGCTGGCAGTCAAATGTAGGAATCAAAGACAGCTTTGTGTAACTTAAAGAAAGCCTCCTTCAACATCTATTTAATGTTAGAGCCATCACGTTTCTCTTTGACAAGATTGTCTGCATTAGGGTTTCTCAAGAAAGCCGGGGGACTAATTTATTTCTGCCATCATGATTGACTGCAGAGCAGCTGTCAGGCAACTGAAGTGTCTCCAATCTCCAATACAAATTACTCTAAGTGGTTTTTAAGATAAACTTGCCAAGCCTGTTATGCCTAGCAGCTCTGACTAGAAAATGGGCAATTGATTTACATGAAAAAATAAGAGGATCTTTTTGGGATCTTCATAATAAAACTGCCATGGGACTTTTGCTGATGGCCAAGAAGACATAGATGTATCACGTACACCTAGAAAATTAAGGAAGCTATTCTATGCACACCTCTATGTAGCTCATAATTTGGCAGCATAAAATTGAGCTTGTCTAAAGCAACAGACTGCAAAAGAAGGCTACCATGAGACTCTTAGAAAATGCTGACTAAAAACATTAATCAGGTAATACTGTGAACCTTTGTTTCCATCAATTGTTCTTAATGCAGATAATTCCAAAGAAGGATAATGTATCTCTCCCCTCACTTTTTCAAAGAGGTAAGTTGTGTTCTTGCAGTAAGGAAATAAGTGTGTTAACTACGGTGGACAATGTGTTACCTGGATCATGAGGAGGTTGTATAAGAAGCAATCTGAATGAAGGACAAAGGGCCTAGGTTTTGAAGGGAAAAAAACATCTATGAGATAAATCTGTTAAATTGGTTTTAGCCTTTTTATTTTTAGGGGCTTCCCTGGTAGCTCAGATGGTAAAGAATCTACATACAATGCAGGAGACCCAGGTTCAGTTCCTTGGTTGGGAAGATCCCGTGGGGAAAGGAATGGCTACCCACTCAGTACTCTTGCCCGGAGAACCCCATGGACAGAGGAGCCTGGGGGCTACAGTCCATGGGGTTGCAGAGAGTGGGACACGACTGAGCGACTTCTTCACTTTGGTTTTTGTTTTTATGTAGCTGTGGATGTGTCCTTAAAGCAGTTTTTCATTGTTGATTATAAAAAAATCTTGGGTATCTTAACCATTACAATTGACAGTGCAAACGAAGACTAAGAATGTCTGAATAGCTGAGAGGGGATGTGAGCTGGCAGTAACCAAGACCCTTGCTATAGAGGGGACTTTATATGCCACCAGAGAACAAAAGGATCTCTTGACAAAGCAGCTATCAGAATGGTAGTGAGGGCAGAGAACCATGGAAAGGCATTCTGACCCTGGAAAGGTATTGGCAAGGAAAGGTATTACTTATTTTGAGAATTATTGAGTATTACTCTTTACCAAGCAGTGCAGTAGGTGCTGGAGATATAGTATATAAGACAAGCCCTCTCTTTCCTCAGAGCTCAGAGTACACCAGGGGAAGAAACAAAGTTAACTCGGCATATCAAAACCCTTGGAACTCAGCTCAAGTGGAGGCTTAGAGGAAATGCTATGGTGTAAATGCTAATACTGGGAAATTAGAAATGTTATAACTAATGTTCTAAAGACAACCATAGAAGCTGAAAAGAATAAAAGAGTAAGTTAAACACCAAGCAGAAAGAGCAGAAGTCGATAATATAAAACAGAAAAACAAGAGAGAAAATTGATATACTCAAAGCAAATTATTTTAAAAGATGACAAAATTAATTAAGACTAGCCCAGATGATCAAAACAAATTTTTTTAAAAGGAAAATACAAATTATTCATGTCAGAGGTGAAAGAAGAAATGTACTACAGAGCCTCTAGACATTAAAAGAATAACGAAGAGCTGTTATGAATATTCTACCAACAAAGTCATCAACACTGAATGACACAAAATAAGCAAGTCCAATTTTTCAAAGTAAAAGAAACTTGAACCTAGCATTTTATATCTAGCCAAATTTTCACTATAAGAGTAATAGAAAACAGAAATCATCTCAGGCATGAAGGTCTTCAGAGGTTTCCTCACACAATGACTTCTATCAGAAACAATTCTGATTTCTTAACTATGACTCAAATCCAGAACCAGTAAGGACAAAGACATATGTATTTGATTACATTACATTAAAACATAAATTACAAGGCAAAACCCACCATAAAGTGAAAAGGTAAGTGAGAAAAGGCAGATTACAGAAAAAGAAATTGAAATGCCATTCAAATCTATGAAAAAACTCAATCTAGCTTATAATAAGAGGAATGCAAGTTATTATTGAGATATAATTTCTCACCAAAAAAAAAGAATAAGAGATATAAACATTATACTAAAAAAACTCAACAACTTGGACAAAATAAATAAATTCCTTGAAGAACAAATATTATCAAAACTGACAGGAGAAGAAATAGAAAATCTGAATATTCCCTTTAATATACTTACTTATGTGTTAAGTAAATTGACTTTATAGTTTAAAGCATTCTCACAAAGAAAGTTTCAGACCTAAATAGCTTCACCTGTGAATGTTATTAAATATTCAAGGAAGATATAGTATTCATCTTATACTAACTCCTTCAGAAAATAAGTGATAATAGGATATATCCAAATAATTTTATCAGACCAGCTTAAATTAATATGAAAGTCTAAGAATAACAGTGAAAGTAAAGTTGAAGATTAATATCAATATCCCTCATGATACATATAAATATTATTTTAAAATTTGCAAATTAAACACAGAAATAGATAAAAGGATAAATGACAAAATCAGGTTTATCACACATGAATGTGAGGTGTTAAGCAGTGTCCATTAATCAATATTTGTTAATAAATGTAATTCACCAAATTAACAAGTTAAAAAGGAAAATGTACATGATCATCTCAATAAATGCAGAAAAATGTTGAAATTCAAAACCTGTTGTTGATAAAAACTCTCATTAAACCAAGAAATCGAGAAAACTTCCTCCAACTGATAAAAAGCATCTATGGATAGCCTACATTTAACCTCATGCTTACTGGTGAATAGTTTTCTCCTAAGATAAGGTACTGTGCAAGGGTGTCTGGGTTCATCACTTCTGTTCAACAATACACTGAATCCGATGTTCCAATAAGGCCAGAAAAAAAGAAAGCATATAAAGTTCAAAAAGAAAAAAGTAAAAATTTTCTGTTTTCAGATAATACAATCATTTACATAGAAATTCCCAAGGAATTTAGGAAAACAACCACAAGACTGGATAGACAAATATAAAAGATCACAAATGCAATTATAAAATTTAATTGTATTTCTGTATACAAGCAACCAAAATGGAAGATTAAATTTAGAAAACTATCACTAATAATAGCATTCAAAAATAAAATATTTAGGGATAAATGTAATTAAAGATGTGCAATATCTTTATACTGAAAACATCAAAACATTGCTGAGGGAAATTTTAAAAATCAAATATGTGAAGAGATATACTACTCACAAATGTGAACTGGGAAAAAATCAGTATTAGCCATAAGATCTCAATTGTCTCCAAATCGATTTGTGAAAGGAGGGAAAGGGGCAGGATAGAAACTCTAGATGATGAAGAAGGGACTCAGCTGCTGGGATGTGACAGTGACCAGCTGAAACCAAGGTGGCTTGGTGAATAATCTGGTCCTTAACCTTTGTCTCATTGTATAGTTCAAAAAGAAAAAAGTAAAAATTTTCTGTTTTCAGATAATACAATCATTTACATAGAAATTCCCAAGGAATTTAGGAAAACAACCACAAGACTGGATAGACAAATATAAAAGATCACAAATGCAATTATAAAATTTAATTGTATTTCTGTATACAAGCAACCAAAATGGAAGATTAAATTTAGAAAACTATCACTAATAATAGCATTCAAAAATAAAATATTTAGGGATAAATGTAATTAAAGATGTGCAATATCTTTATACTGAAAACATCAAAACATTGCTGAGGGAAATTTTAAAAATCAAATATGTGAAGAGATATACTACTCACAAATGTGAACTGGGAAAAAATCAGTATTAGCCATAAGATCTCAATTGTCTCCAAATCGATTTGTGAAAGGAGGGAAAGGGGCAGGATAGAAACTCTAGATGATGAAGAAGGGACTCAGCTGCTGGGATGTGACAGTGACCAGCTGAAACCAAGGTGGCTTGGTGAATAATCTGGTCCTTAACCTTTGTCTCATTGTACCTTCATTTGAATACTAAATATCATTTGCCTTTATGCCGTGGCAGTTCTGAGACAGACCATAAAAGGCCAAAACATGAACAGTCACCCAATTCCTGGAAAATCCCCACCCTTCTCTAAAATAGCAAGAATATTCCTCCCACTTATTGGCCTACGAAATTACTTAGCCCATAAAAACCAAAGACCTCATGCCCTGGCCCACTCTCACTTTCTGAGAGGTTTCACATTGTGTCTGTGGAGAGTGTATCCCTCTAAATAAGCTTGCTTGTGCTTTTCTTTGGTTTGCTCTTAAATTTTTCCCTACCCAACACTAAGAACTCTCACCTGGCAGTCCATCTTAAGGACTCTTGTGGGTTCCAGGACATGACACCTCCACTCTGTGGCAATGATTTATAAAATCAAAGCAAGATCAATTAAAGTCCCAACAGATTTTCTGGAAGAAATGAACAATCTGATTCTAAAACTTATTTGGAAATGTAAAGACACTAGAATCATCAAGATAATTCTGAAAAACAAAAATTTCAAGACCCACACTACTTCAAGACTTACTATAAGAATTTCTAAGTAAACAATCTTCTCACCTGAAAAGAGACAGTTATACTTCTTTTCTGATCTTTATGTCACAAACTTCTGGCTTCTAAAATATATAAATAACTGCTACAATTCACTATGAAAAAGAAAGCAACCCAAATAACCGTAAACAGGTGATAGACGGGAATAAACCTTCCCAAAGGAAGACAAAAACACCAATGAGCTCATGAAAAGGCCTCAAGGTCACTTAGTACAGAAATGCAAATTTAAAAAGCAATGACATTCCATTACACAAACACTAAAGGCTAGAATTATAAATCTGTTTCAAACTGACCACCCCAAATATGGGTGAGGATGGAGACCAACTGGAACTCACATGTCTTGTTGATTGGATTGTAAAATGGTTGTTGGGCTACACCCCACAGGCCTGCAAGCCCTGTACCTGCCCAGCTTCAAGATCAGAGAAAGAGCTTGGAGTTGGCAGTGACAGAAGCATCGTTGGTTTAATCCAGGGGTCCCCAACCTTTTTGACAACAGGGGCCGGTTTTGTGGAATATTTTTCCATGGACTCGGGTAGAGGGATAGTTTGGGGATGATCCAAGTGCGTGACATTTATTATGCACTTTATTTCTATTATGTATTATTATTATATCAGCTCCACTTCAGATCATCAAACATAGTAACCTGGAGTTTGGGGACCCCTGGTTTAATGGACAGAGGATCTTACTTACATTCCTGAAGCAAGGTCCTGGAGCAACACCAGATGATGTATGACGGGTGGGCAGAACACGGCGGCACTTCACACTCCCGGGGGAGGGGAGGTTACTGCTTATGGAGGCATCAGTGTCAGGTGGCTCACTGGTTACCAGGGAAACTAGCACAGGGGCATGCCCCTTATGGCTCCTATGAGTGGCTAACAGGTGGAGATGTTCTGATTTAAACGCTGGAACAGTTACTGGCAGGGGCAGGTTTGTAGATAGGTGAGTGGTGTGAGTAGGTGTAGGTGAGGCAGACACAGGTGGAGTAGGGAATGTACAAAGAACAAACAGAAGAACCGCCTTGAGTGGCCTGATCAGCTGTTCATCAGCTTTGAACACTGTCTGCACCTTCTTATGTTATATGTCGACCCTGGTGCGCGCCTGCAGTCATATCTGACTCTTTGCGACCCCGTGACTGTAGCCTGCCAGGTTCCTCTGTCCGTGGGATTTTCCAGGCAAGAATACTGGAGTGGGTTGCCATTTCCTCCTCCAGGGATCTTCCCAACCAAGTGATTGAACTCTCTTCTCCTGCTTCTCTTGCACTGGCAGATGCATTCTTCACCTGCCACCACTGAACCACCTGGGAAACCCATACACCTATCCTATGATCCGGCAACTCTTTCCCTAGGCCTTTACTCACAGAAACAAAAATACCAGCCCTGAAAAAGAATTGTACAAGGAAGTTCACAGTAGCTTTCTTTATATTTGCCTAAAACTACAGACAACCCAAATGTCCATCAACAGGAGAAAGAATAAACAAATACTGGTCTAATTGTGCAAGCGAATGCTACTCAGAACTTTTTTTAAAAAGGAATAATTTGTTAATGCATGCACCAACATGGATGAGTCACAAAAGATTATTCCAAGCCAAAGAATCCAAACAGTATGATTTCATTTACATAAACTTCTAAGACAACTAATAATTCTGATAAAATAATTTTGGTGGAATTCAAAATTGCCTCTGGGGGTTTGGGACTATTGTTAACTGGGGAGGGGCGTAAGAGAGTATGCTAGAGTAATGGAAAAACACTTTTTTTTGGCCACATGTCATCTGGGATCTTAGTTTCCCAACCAGATATTGAACCAGTACCCCCTGCACTCAAAGAGCAGAGTCTTAATCATTGGACCAGCAGAGAAGTTCCAAAAAGCACTATTTCTTGATAGCAATGTGGTTACATGAAAGCATGTATTTGACAAACCTAATTTAACTTTAAGATACATACATTACTGTGCATGTAAATTCAGACAGGTCTTAGGCAAAATGGTAAAATGTCAATATTGCTTATATCTAATGGTGAATACCTAAGTGTCTGTTTATTCATCTCTGTTTTTCTGCAAATTGAAATAATACAGAATACAAAAAGGAAAGAAACCAACATTTTCAACAATTATTCTGCAAAACTAGCTTTCTATGTACTGACAGCCTTAAGGAGGTACCAGAGAACACTGGGTACCCGAAGGTTGGTGGATTGGAATGGGTGCTTCAGAAAAAAAATACAGTGTGCTATTTTATCTGTTTACAAGGGATAGCAAACTTCACACTCAGTTTTAGATCGGAGACTTTAGTGTCTGGCTGCAGTGAGCACACAGCTTACTTAGGGTTTTCTAAATCTCACAGTCAATAGTTGCAGGATAAATTAAATCTATAGAAAGTCATTTGCTGAGTATCAGCTGCAAAGAGCAGTGTCTTAGAAGAATTCAGTTATAAATGTTATAGTTCCCCTCAAATAAATGCTGATCTTAGGAATAGCTGAGTGTGAAGACAGTCTAAAATAAACCACAGCTGCACTATTTTTGCTTTACTGATAGATGTGCCCCTGCCCCAAATATTTGGTAAAATAAAATTTTGTACATCAATCACTTTCTGGTCTCAAAGTTTTGTGGACTTAGTTCAGTTCAGTTCAGTCACTCAGTCGTGTCCAACTCTTTGCGACCCATGGACTTCAGCACACCAGGTCTCCCTGTCCATCACCAACTCCCAGAGTTTATCCAAACTCACGTCCATTGATTCAGTGAGGCCATCCAACCATCTCATCCTCTGTCGTCCCCTTCTCCTCCTGCCTTCAATCTTTCCCAGCATTGGGGTCTTTTCAAATGAGTCAGCTCTTCCATTCAGATGGCCAATGTTGGAGTTCCAGCTTCAACATCAGTCCTACCAATGAATATTCAGGATGGATTTCCTTTAGGATTGACTGGTTGGATCTCCTTGCTGTCCAAGGGACTCTCAAGAGTCTTCTCCAGCACCACAGTTCAAATGCATCAGTTCTGCGGTGTTCAGCTTTCTTTATAGTCCAACTCTCATGTCCATACATGACTACTGGAAAAACCATAGCCTTGACTAGATGGACCTTTGTTGACAAAGTAATGTCTCTGCTTTTCAATATGCTGTCAGGTTGGTCATAACTTTTCTTCCAAGGAGTTAGCATCTTTTTACTTCTTGGCTGCAATCACCATGGAGGAATTTTGGAGCCCCCCAAAATAAAGTCTGACACTGTTTTCACTGTTTCTCCATCTATTTGCCATGAAGTGATGGAACCAGATGCCATGATCTTCGTTTTCTGAATGTTGAGCTTTAAGCCAACTTTTTCACTCTCCTCTTTCACTTTCATCAAGACTTTAGTTCTTCTTCACTTTCTGCCATAAGGGTGGTGTCATCTGCATATCTGAGGTTATTGATATTTCTCCCGGCAATCTTGATTCCAGCTTGTGCCTCATCTAGCCCAGCGTTTCTCATGATGCACTCTGCATATAAGTTAAATAAGCAGGGTGACAATATGCAGCCTTGACGTACTCCTTTTCCTATTTGGAACCAGGCTGTTGTTCCATGTCCAGTTCTAACTGTTGCTTTCTGACCTGGAAACAGACTTCTCAAGAGGCAGGTCAGGTGGTCTGGTATTCCCATCTCTTCCAGAATTTTCCACAGTTTATTGTGATCCACACAGTCAAAGGCTTTAGCTAGTCAATAAAGCAGAAATAGATGTTTTTCTGGAACTCTTTTCATTTTTTGATGATCCAGCAGATGTTGACAATTTGCCCTCTGGTTCCTCTTGTGGACTCAGTAAGATATAAAGTTTTCAGTCATAAATAAATGTTTGTTATTTCAGAGCTCTCATCATTTTCTCTAAATTGTCTTCATTATCTGTAATTTCTGGCATTTATAGTTTCTCTGCCCCAGCAGAGATTTAGAGATCATCATTTAGTGAACACTTTCTGTGTTAACGCCCAGCCCTCAGGAGCCACAGCTGAGAGAGTAGGAGTGGGAAGCATACTCGCCTACCACATCATAGAATGGGCCTCACTCTTGGTCTGAGAGATTGGTGGGGCTAGAAGTGGAATGCAGCACTGATTCATTCTGTGGCTCTGGTGGCTGGAGCATTAATAACAAACTTGGAATTGTTGAAAGCAATATTTTTGACCCTGGGACCTGGGAAGCAGAGAGAGCCAGGTGACAGAGAGAAGGAAGAGGAAAGCAAGACAAACAAGAAGAAAATCCTGAGAGAACAGTTCTAGCTCCTTTGGTTCCTCAAGTTCAGCTGGAACTCTCCTAATTCCCCATTTTCCAGTATGCTCGTTCAGAGAAGTTGGTGTAATGGCAAACCCCAAACACAGAGACTTCTGTTATTATTAGGGAGAATGTGTATGTATCTCTGACCTCAAATTGTCTGTGATATCTAACAGTCAACTTTCTGCTCCCTGAAAATTAACATTTGAATATAGTCATAGAGGGGTTTGCCTGGTGGCTCAGTGGTAAAGAATCTACCTGCAATGCAGGAGACCTGGGTTCGATTCTTGGGTTGGGAAGGTCCCCTGGAGAAGGAAATGACGATCCACTCTAGTATTCTCACCTGGGAAATCCCATGGACAGAGGCACCTGGCAAACTAGTCCATGGGGTCACAGAGTTAGACACAGCTCAGTTTAGTTCAGTTGCTTAGTTGTGTCTGACTCTTTGTGACCTCATGAATCACAGCACACCAGGCCTCCCTGTTCATCAGCCACTCCCGGAGTTCACTCAGACTCATGTCCATCGAGTCGGTGATGCCATCCAGCCATCTCATCTTCTGTTGTCCCCTTCTCCTCCTGCCCTCAATCCCTCCCAGCATCAGAGTCTTTTCCAATGAGTCAACTCTTCGCATGAGGTGGCCAAAATATTGGAGTTTCAGCTACAGCATCAGTCCTTCCAATGAACACCCAGGACTGATCTCCTTTAGAATGGACTGGTTGGATCTCCTTGAAGTCCAAGGGACTCTCAAGAGTCTTCTCCAACACCACAGTTCAAAAGCATCAATTCTTCGGCGCTCAGCTTTCTTCATAGTCCAACTCTCACATCCATACATGACCACTGGAAAAACCATAGCCTTGACTAGATGGACCTTTGTTGGCAAAGTAATGTCTCTGCTTTTGAATATGGAGTAGGTGTCTTTTAATTTCATGGCTGCAATCACCATCTGCAGTGATTTTGGAGCCCCCAAAAATAAAGTCTGACACTGTTTCCCCATCTATTTCCCATGAAGTGATGAGTTAGACACAACTGAGCAACTAAACAACAATAACAACAATAATGTGGAGACTCCTGATGCAAGAGTGTAAAATTACTTCCCTCAGATCATCCTTGCTGGGATGAAGCTCCCACTTGGACATATTGTTTCAGGGCAGTCAACTCTATATAACATCCAATAATATTCTAGTGCTCTTACTGTGGCAGACCCTCTTCTAAATGTGCCAGTTGGGTTATCTCAGTTTATCCTCATAAGCACGCCATGAAGATGGTAAAATTGTAACCACACTAAGAGTGAGAAAGGGGAGTCATAGTAAGAGTTTAGTGACTTGCCCACAGGTAGGAACAGCACTCAAGCCAGGTGGGCTGACCTAGGTCTGGCTCTTAACCATTTACCACTGCATGGAGGTACCATAAATTATTGTTTAACTTCATATGCATTTAAACTTTAGATTATGGTGTTGTTATAGTTGAAGCTGGAGGAGGAGAAGAAGGAAGGAACTGAGCAAAAGATAATTGATGGGCATTCCCTTCATTTGCCTTCATCTAGGATTACAAGGTGGAGAAGGCAATGGCACCCCACACCAGTACTCTTGCCTGGAAAATCCCATGGAGAGAGGAGCCTCGTAGGCTGCAGTCCATGGGGTCGCTAAGAGTCGGACATGACTGAGAGACTTCACTTTCACTTTTCACTTTCATGCACTGGAGAAGGAAATGGCAACCCACTCCAGTGTTCTTGCCTGGAGAATCCCAGGGATGGGGGAGCCTGGTGGGCTGCTGTCTATGGGGTCTCACAGAGTCAGACATGACTGAAGCGACTTAGCAGCAGCAGGATTACAAGGTAAAACCACTAATGAGTGTGCAGGGCTGCACTGTCATTGAAGGTGCCTTCCCCCCACCAAAGGTCTGTAAGCTCAGGATATCAGATGGACTGCAGGGGAAGTGCACACTGTGGCTTGGAATGTCATACTCATTCATTCCACTAGCCTTTCACATCAACGAGTAGGGATGGGAGAAAAATGAGATGCTGCAGTTCGGCAATGGCTGAGCCAATGCAGGAGATGCAAGAGATGCAGGTTCGATCCTTGGGGCCAGGAAGATCCCCCGGAGGAGGAAATGCCAACTCCAGTATTCTTGCCTGGGAAATCCCATGGACAGAGGAGCCTGGCAGGCTTCACTCCATGGGTCTCACAGAGTTGGACACGACTGAGTGACTGAGCACGTGTGAGCAAGGTGGAGGAGGGAGAAATGTTTCAAGGATCAAAACTCCAGCCGTTCTGCCTCAGTTTCCTGTTGGAGTTATCAAAGGAGTTAACCTGATGCACAATCGCAGTAAAAAGGCAAGCATATCTGTGTTGTCGGTTTCAGACATGAATCAGTATTACAAAATTAATAAACAGAAAGCTAAATTAAAAAGAGGTGGATGATCAGAAGAGGGCACTCTCATGCCCTGTCATGATAGCAGAACCCAACAGGAAGAATAAAGACCCCTCTTCCTTCCTGGCCAGTACTGCGTCACTGAAAGGCTCGGATTCTTGGCTCATTGTAGCTCTCCCAACTTTCTTTCCCTCTGTAAAGTATGCTGTTCCCCTTGCTGTGGGGGGATTTGCATACAGCTTTCCATCATTGTAGACTCTGAATTACAATTCTCTGTTGATCTGGAATGAACTCATCTTTGCTGGAGAAATAGTTGGCAGCCTATTTGTTTCAGGCAAAAGTATCATTTAGAATTATCATTATTTCCAACCTTCGCTCATTTCTCTCTCTGTCCTAATGTTTACTAAATAAAAGATATTAAATAGATGTACAGTTTAGGATGGCAAGGAATTAATGACCCAGTGTCTCCCAGTATCCCATTAAAATTCTAATTTTAAAAAAGGAAAACCTCCTAACAATAATGAAACTTAACTCTAGTAATTAAAACTTTTCTATACATGCAGATAAATTTATGCTAATTATGACCTACAGAAGATCCTTCTTCATTTATCCCAAAGACTAATGGGAAAATTACATTGGAAAATGGTTTAATAAAGAACCAAGTGAAAATAATTTTTATTTCTAAAGGAATTCTTCAAAAAGATAAAAAAAGACATGGCCTCTAAGACATGGAAATGGAAAAGTATAAGCAAATGAGAGATGAAGACAGAAAATGAAAAGGATATCTCTGAACATAAAAGCTAAAAATGGAGCAAAAGGGAAAAATTTGGTGAATTTTATTCCACACAAAAAGTTAAACTTAAACCAAGTAAAATACACATGACAAATTGGGGAAATGACTGGCAGCATATATGATGGAAACCGATTAATAGCTTCTTTGTAAATAGCTCTAACAAGAAAAATGCCATGTGAGGGGAAAAAGGACAAATAATGATGTAAGAAATGCACTTTCTGCTAAACTTAAAAGAATCAGTCTAATAATCAAAGAAATGCAAATTGTCGTTCAGTGAGAAATTCTTTTTACATTTATTTAATCAAATGAAAAAGATGTTACAAGGCTGAGATGAAAGGGATCCTGTCATACAATGCTAGCCTGAAAAAAATTATTACAACTTTATGAAAGGTAACTTTGCTCTTTAAAGCACAAGTCTTAAAATATTTCATAATTCTGAAGCCTTCAACTCCAAGAGAATTTGTACTCAAGGAAATAATCAAATTCTCACCAATGCGTACATGTTACAAGTTCAAAGTGGCAGTATTTCAAAGAGGAAAATATTTGAAAACCACCTATGCTTTTAATAATTAGAATTGGTTAAATAACTTGTATATAATAATGAAAATTATTTCATGGCTGTTGAGAGTGGTATTTTTAGGGGGACTTCCCTGGCAGTCTAGTGGTTAAGAATCTGTCTTGCAATGCAGGGGATTCGAATTTGATCCCTGGTCAGAGAACTAAGGTTGCTTATGCCATGTGGTGTGGCAAAAGAAAGAAAGAAAGAAATTGTATTCTTGAATCACCTGATAAAAATGTTCATCTTGTAATGTTAATTAAGAAAAGCGGAACAAAACTGATTAAAATTTTGTCAAAGGAATGTTATACATATATTATGTCTATGAAGAGACAAAAAGCTGAAAGGAAATACATCAAAATGATATAATGGTTATGGTGTTTTGAAGAGAAAAATTACAGGTGTCTTTTTTATTTTTTGTAATGTTTCTGAATTTTCTAAATTATCTGTAAGGAAACTGTGTCACTTTTATAATCAGAGGATATATTTGAAAAGTCATGGACTGATGATAAAAATAATATATTCTTCACTCATATATGCAGAAAAATCAGTAAACAATACAAGTAAAGCCATCTACTAGTATATTGTCCCACGGAAACATCTTTGTGTTCCCTTTGTTTTTCAAAGAGAACCCATAACAGCATTCATGGCATACAGTTAACAAGGTTAATGACCTAATTTTCTTTTTCTAGGACAACATGGCTGTGATCTTTGATAATCTTCAGAAAAGACATCTCCTGGTATTTCGCCTTTCTCCCCCAAATTGCTTCTGTCATTAGTTTCACCATCACACATTTCACAGCACTACCTTTGTTTACGCAACTTTTCAAAAGCTCTGCAAAATTTAATAAGACAGAAAACACATATATCCAGAAACCATTTCAGAAAATTAAACGCAATTTTCAGTTTCACTACACAAATTTGGTAAACTCGAGTCCAGGCACTGCTTTGAACTCCGATGAAAGGAGTAAAGGCTATTCTCAGCACTGTGCCTAATTTAAACTTTTGCATCACCTTAAAAGTTGTCTTAAACACTTTAGTCCACTAGATGGCAGACATGGAACGCTTCCTGCAAGAAACTGAGTAACTTCTTAACAATAACGAAAAGACCACAGAAGGTAAAATGAGGTTGAAAATGCGAACATGAGGGAGTATAAACAAGCAAAGGGGACATCTTTAATAATCACAGGTAATACTAATAATGTAAAATAAAAAATTATGACACCTATCTGAACAGTACGTACTTTCAGTGTATAACTCAATCCTTTTCATAGTTTGCTTTGATTAAGAAACATTAAAAAAAAAATCTTCCATGAAGAAAGAGAGGTAACTAGCCAACCTTGAAAAAGTAACATTGAAATGTCTTAGAATATGACAAGTCAATTAAAAATAAACAACTCTTGTATATCAATAGTTATATTAGTATCATTATCTTTGTTCCTAATAGTAATGATCTAGTCACATTTTCATTCAACACAGATTGGTGATGTCTCTGGGTGGGCACGACATGATCCAGATTTGCCTCCCTGGTGGCTCAGTGGTAAAGAACCCACTTGCAATGCAGGAGATGGGGGACTGATCCCTGGGTCAGGAAGATTCCCCTGGAGAAGGGAATGGCAGCCCAATATCCTTGCCTGGAAAATCCCATGGACAGAGGAGCTTGGCAGGCTCCAGTCCACGGGATTGCAAAAGAGACACAACTCAGCACTAAACAAGTGCAACAACAATGACTAAGCTGGCGTGTCCCACAATCCTGTTCCCTAATGACTAACTGAGCTGGCTGGCGCACCCTCAGCTAAAGGCTGGCATTAGGTGTCAGATGGCATGACACACTAGGTTACCCAGCAAGTCAGTAAGTGAGAGCTCATTCCTAAGCTCTTTGAAATTTCTCTCCCACCATCACTCCACTGCAGTCTCCCTGGCTGATGCAACGAACAAGCTGGTCCCCGTCAGCCATTTCCTAATTCCCACCATCGTTGTACCTTCCCTCACCCAGCAGTGTTTAGAGGACGCACACACTCATTTGTTAAAAGTTCAGTTCTCACCGTTACTATTCCATTCCTTTTTACAAATATTTCTGCTCTGCCCCAGGCACTCAATTTGGTAAAGATAAAAAGTTAGTCACTGTTATCCAGAGCCATAACCTGGCAAAAGGAGAACAGGGTGAGGTGGATAAGGGGGTGACCTGTAGCGCCTGGAGAGCACCCCATGTCACGATCTTAAAATCATAACCCGGGACCCATAACCAAGGGGTAGGTGTGAGAGACTACAAAGCCCACGGGCACGGGTGAAGAGGAGCAGTCAGACAGCATAGTTCTCACCGTTACTATTCCATTCCTTTTTACAAATATTTCTGCTCTGCCCCAGGCACTCAATTTGGTTAAGATAAAAAGTTAGTCACTGTTATCCAGAGCCATAACCTGGCAAAAGGAGAAGCAGGGTGAGGTGGATAAGGGGGTGACCTGTAGCACCTGAAGAGCACCCCATGTCACGATCTTAAAATCATAACCCAGGACCCGTAACCAAGGGGTAGGTGTGAGAGACTACAAAGCCCACGGGCACGGGTGAAGAGGAGCAGTCAGACAGCATCGAGGTTAACCTGACTGCAAAATCCACGGCTGTAAGCTCTGAGAATGCTGTAGACGTACTCGGAGAATGTGGTGACCTGTAGCACCTGAAGAGCACCCCATGTCACGATCTTAAAATCATAACCCAGGACCCGTAACCAAGGGGTAGGTGTGAGAGACTACAAAGCCCACGGGCACGGGTGAAGAGGAGCAGTCAGACAGCATCGAGGTTAACCTGACTGCAAAATCCACGGCTGTAAGCTCTGAGAATGCTGTAGACGTACTCGGAGAATGCAGTATGTTAACAGTATGCTATGCTTCTAGGATCACTCATTCCAATAAAAAATATGTCTTTTGATATGAAGCAATAATTATAAGATATATATGTACATACAGTATCATTTAGAAAGTGCTTTCTAAATTTAAAAAAATGATGCAAATGAACCTATATACAAAACAGAAATAGACATAGAACACAAATGTGATTTCCAGGTGGTACAGTGCTAAGTGGTAAAGAATCAGCTTGCCAGTGCAGGAGACATGGGTTCGATCCCTGGGTGGGGAAGATCCCCTGGAGGGGGAAATGGCAACCCACTCCAGTATTCTTGCATGGAGAATCCCACATGCAAGACAGAGGAGCCCGACAGGCTGGAGTCCATGGGATCGCAAAGAGGCAGACATGACTGAGCATGCATACAACAACATGACTATCAAAGGGAAAAGTTGGAGGGAGGACTAGATGGGATTAGCACATACACACCATTACATGTATAGGACCAACATATATGCTGCTGCTGTTCTTAAGTCGCTTCAGTCGTGTCCGACTCTGTGCGACCTCATAGACGGCAGCCCACCAGGCTCCCCCGTCCCTGGGATTCTCCAGGCAAGAACACTGGAGTGGGCTGCCATTTCCTTCTCCAATGCATGAAAGTGAAAAGTGAAAGGGAAGTCGCTCAGTCATGTCTGACTCTGCGACCCCATGGACTGCAGCCCACCAGGCTCCTCCGTCCATGGGATCTTCCAGGCAAGAGTACTGGAGTGGGGTGCCATTGCCTTCTCCGACCAACATATATAGGACCTACTATATAGCACAGAGAGGAACTATACTCAGTATTTTGTAATAATCTATAAGGGAAAAGAATTTGGAAAAAAATAGACAGACATGTATGTATAACTGTATCATATTACTATATGCCTGAAACAAACACAACATTATAAATCGACTATATACTCCCATTAAAAAAAAAAAAAAGAAAGTGCTCTTGTAAATGTTTTAGGGAGGCCAGAGAGGTGACGTTATTTATAACTGGGGCGAATCACCAGAGTCTATGCATGAGTGGACACTGAGCAGGCCTTAAAGGGTATTTAGGATTTGGACTTGTGATAATGGGCAGAAGTGGCAGCCGAGGAATCATGGACTAGGCAGAGGGAACAGTGGACTGTTCAGAGTGATCAGAGTGAAGTTTTTACTCATTAATTTAAAATAAACATTTATTGAGCATCTACTATACTCCTGGTACTTTTCCAGACTAAGATTTCAGCAGCAAAAAAACTATTCAGTCTGTTTTAATCCCTGCTCCTCTGGTATATCATAAGTGAGTAAAATAGACAGTATGCCAAAGGATGAGTAAATGAGTAAAAAATGTCTAAATGAAGAAGGATACGGGCTGGAGGAGCCCAGAGACCTGGAGGAGGAGGAGGATATGCATTCCAGTAGAGAGGACAGTAAATGCATAAGTCCTGAGGCAAGAACACACAAAGAAATCAGGGGAAAGAGAAACTGGCACAAAATAGAGAGAGGCTATCACATTGGCATCCCTCACGACATTCTGCTGATAGCTAAGAAAGCTCCGCGATTCGACTGTGGCTTAAAGCCAGGGAGTGCTTCTCCTAAAGGTATTCAAACTCAGACACCTGCCTGAAAAGTGGACTGTCTTGTGTACATTCCATTCCGACAATAAAAAGGTAATGCTCATTCCAGTTCCAAAGAAAGGCAATGCCAAAGAATGCTCAAACTACCGCACAATTGCACTCATCTCACACGCTAGTAAAGTAATGCTCAAAATTCTCCAAGCCAGGCTTCAGCAATACATGAACTGTGAACTTCCTGATGTTCAAGCTGGTTTTAGAAAAGGCAGAAGAACCAGAGATCAAATTTCCAACATCCGCTGGATCACGGAAAAAGCAAGAGTTCCAGAAAAACATCTATTTCTGCTTTATTGACTATGCCAAAGCCTTTGACTGTGTGGATCATGATAAACTGTGGAAAATTCTGAGAGAGATGGGAATACCAGAACACCTGACCTGCCTCTTGAGAAATCTGTATGCAGGTCAGGAAGCAGCCGTTAGAACTGGACATGGAACAACAGACTGGTTCCAAATAGGAAAAGGAGTATGCCAGGGCTGTATATTGTCACCGTGCTTATTTAACTTATATGCAGAGTACATCATGAGAAACGCAGGGCTAGATGAGGCACAAGCTGGAATCAAGATTGCTGGGAGAAATATCAATAACCTCAGATATGC
>SJYX01012822.1:307928-330710 GCA_006410675.1 Oreotragus oreotragus | reverse complement strand
TCTCTGTCCCTATCTTCTTTGGCTGGGAGTGCCCTTGCTAACCTCCAACCCCTTTCCTTCATAGGAGAGAGAATCCCTTTTACTTTTCCAGTGTTGCCGATGCCATAATTCATTCTGCTTTAAGTAGGCATCTCTTTTTATTTCCTGAGGAACCAGAATCATTAGATGCATTGCTAACTCAAGTAGTTCTTGGGCTGAGAAGGGTGTCATCACAGTACGTGGGGCAAGAGCGGGGCTCCCTCTCCTCCCAGACTTGACGATGGATCCCCCATCTGTTTTCCTTCTCAGTTTTGAAGGCTCTCAAATTTCACCCAAGTTCAGGACTGTATGTGCTATACACAAAATTTGGTTTCTGTTCCAGTTTGAAAAAAATATGGATTTCCACTCTTGTGCTTCAGACATGTGAGGTGGTCATGAGGGGAGAGTCAACCCTGGGCAAAAACGTCCGCCCCACCCCCACTCCCCTTACCAGCCTCCCTTCCCCAGGCTCCTTTTCTTCCCCATTTTCCTTCTGGCTGGCTATCTGCTACTGGCTAATAGATCTTTAATACCAGCTTACGTTCGGGCCATTTCCAGGGAGGTTTACAACAGAAAAATGAGAAGTATGAGAGACCTGCTATATGACCTTGGAAGGCTGCTTTCTTATGTTCTCAATAAAAATCTCTAAAGTGACTCCAAGGATGTTCTCTAGGATTAGGGACTTTCAAGAGGGCTAGGATAATCTCCATGTCCTCTTCCTTCACTGTAATAGCTTTTCCTAATGAAGTGCTTGTCCTTTTGCTAATACACCTTGAACTATAGAATCTTCAAGAGATTATAACAGTGCTTCAGGGAATAGAAAGAGCTATTCTTTTAATGCCACAAATATTTCCCTCCTTACTTTTGGTTGCAATTATCACCAGCTTTCCCTGCACAACATCCAGACATTCCAAAACCATGTACCAGACCCAGAATATTACACTGACAAACAAGAGCTAGTCAGTTATCAAGAGCTAGTTACCAAGAGTTATCAAGAGCTCTCTTTTTCTCAGCACACCTAACATCAACTGAATCCAAGTCAAATTCTTATCCACAGGGCTTACCCTCTCCACCCCGTTACCAGGGGCATTCTTTCTCTGTCTCTACATTCTTGTAATTGTTAGGACTCTTAGCTGAGGATGGCAAAATCAGACTAAGGGGAAAGAAAAGGAGTTTGTGGTTTAGATATGAAGGTATCCCATAGAAAGCACGAAAGGGTCGACCAGCAGACGAGGATAAGGGTAGGGACTCAGATGAGCCTCAGGAGTGGAAGCAAGGCCATGGGATCACGGCAGGGCCCCCCAACTCTGCTGTCTGCTCTTCGGTCATATTCCCTCCCCCGTCTCTGTCTGTCTGTCTGGCGCATGTCATTTCTCTCTCAACTGCTGCCAAGATCTCTGCTCCTATGGCAGGAAAACCACCAAACGGTCTGAGTTTTACACAGCATAGCTTCTGCTATCTGCACAAACACAGAATCACCTTTCTCAGAACAAATTTTAGAGTGCAGGGTCATATTCCAATGGGCCTGTGTGGCACCCTCCTCTGGGGCCGCACAAGGTGCAGAAGTTCAGAAGGTGCTCTCATATGTCAGCACCTGTTGTCACCAGATGGCCAAGTAGAGGTCAAAAGCAGGAGGGGTCGCTGTAGTGACCTGAATAGTGGCCCCCAAAGATACCCGGGTTCTAACCTCTGGAATCTGTGAGTGTTACCTACGTGGCCAAAGTAACTTTGCAGATGGACTAACTTAAGCATCTTTAGATGGGAAGGTTTTCTAGGACTATCCAGTGAACCCTAAGTGGAATCACGAGTGTCCTTTCTGGAACCAGGCACAGGGAGATACAACTTTAATGGAGATGGAAGCAGAGAGTGGAGTGCTCTGCTTTGAAGATGGAGGTAGGGGCCACAAGCCAAGGAGTCCAGGCAGCCACTGGGGACTGGAAAAGGCAAGGAAAAGGATGTCCTTCTAGATTCTTGGGAAGGTGCACATTCATGCTGACGCCTTGATTTCAGCCCAGTGAAAACCATTCTGGATTTCTGGCTTCCAGAACCATAAGAGAATAAACTTGTTTTAAGCCAGCAACTTTGGGTGTTTTATTAACCATAGGAACCGTAGGAAACTAATATAGAGGTTCTTAAAATGCAAGGAAGGGGGTTTTTGGTGAGGCTCTGAGCTGTCAGTGCAAAAGATGCGTGCAGAAGACTGTTGTTAGGGCCTCAGGAGCGGGTATCGCAGTGATAGTCGGATTCTGACTTCCGATTAGAGACCTCAGATATGTGCAAAGCAAATGCGTCATGATTGAGCAATTAAATGTCAACCCTTTCTGGTTTAAGTGGGAAAGTTCAAAAGAAGTAGGATTGGATATAAATGGTCACATGGGGGAAGTTTCAAGAGAAAGGAAAGAAAGGGGGAAAGGATCTGAAAAGAGAAGGAAGGAGACAGGAAAGGTCCAAGAAAGACAGAAAAAGAGAGAGAAAGAAAAAGAAAGAGAGAAAATGTTAGTAGCTCAGTCACATCCGGCTATTTGTGACCCTGTGGACTGCAGCCCGCCAGGCTCCTCTGCCCATGGGATTCTCCAGGCAAGAATTCTGGAAGGGTTGCCATTTCCTCTTCCAGAGGATCTTTTTAAATGAGGGATCCTGCATTGCCAGCAGATTCCTTATCATCTGAGCAACCAGGGAAGCCCATGGGAAGGTCCTAGAAAGAGCACTCAATAGGCAGTGAGGGCCCTGTTCCCAGCTCCCTGTTGCTAGTTCCAAAGTAGAGAGGGTTCTCTACCTTCATAGCCTTGGTTCAGGCAATTCTGAGGGGAGGGCTTGAAGGACGTGATCCTGCACACCCACTCTAGCTCAAGGACACTGCTGGCATGTCTGATGGCTCAAACTTGTGTCTGATGTTGGCCTGGATGTTGCCTTTTTAGCTCCTGGGGCTCCTGAAGTTTATATCACACACTTTGGGACATGGTAGCTATACCGACACAAAATCCTGTACAGCTAAAATGGAAAACCCCCAGCTGGCCATGCACAATCTCCAAGACTCCTTGGTAAGAAACAGAACAAGAAAAACCAAAAGACGTGACACTTGTGTCAGCCCTGGAAAATACCTTCACTGTGGACTAAGTGCTTGTTGAGGCAAAATGTGAATATTCCTCGAGGAAATCTGGAGACAGTTCTGCAGAGCTGAAGGTAAAACACAAATCCATCAGCACCAGTAGAGGCAAGAACACATTCTCTGGTAATGGCAGAATTTATGGGTCACAGAAAAGATGGCACTTTTAACAAAAAAAAATAAGGAAATTCCTATATTTGGGGAAAATAAACTGAAGATAAACAAATGTGCCTGAAATCACATCAAAACTTACTGTCTCCTAAAGTCCCAGTCTGTGTTCTTTTTGTCAACTAAAATCATAACAATCCTAACAGAATTAGTGATTTGAATCCATATAATTTTTAAAATATAGCTATAAATTGTACTTTCAATAGCTTCAAATCATCTGAATAGCTCTGTCACCTGTATGGAAATAGAAATTTTTTTTTTTGTTCAATCCTGGAACTGTAGTAAAAAGAGAAAGTGTGTGTGCCAGTTCAATGTTGTGTTCAGTTAAATGTACTGATCCCAAAATATAGTGGTTTAATCTAAGAGGGTCCAGATCTTCTCTCATTAGAGTAATCCCTGAGGTAGGTGGTCCAGGGTTAGTCCACACTTTCCACAAAGACACCCTTCTCTCCTTCTGCTCTGTCACCCTCAGCAGGCAGCTTTGCTTTACTCTGGTCATCTATGCATACAAGAGAGCTTCAGTGTCAGTCACTCTGCATTCCAGGCAAGAAAAAGCAGGGGATGTGAAGGGTCAAGGGGAAACGGTGGAAGTTTTCTTGAAAGCAGCATCTACTTGTCATACATTACCAGAGCTATGGCCCTCTTTATTCATCCCATGCTGCAGATTCTTTTTAAAGCTGGGTACTTTGCTTTCTTAAAGAAGAGCATGGGACTTCCCTGGTAGTCTAGTGGTTAGGGGTCTGCCTTCCAATGCACTCAGATTTGATCCCTGGTCGGGGAACTAAGATCCCGCATGCTGCAAGCAACTAAGCCCGTGTGCTGCAACTAGAGAGCCCCATGTCACAACAAAAGTCTTGTGTGTGCAACTAAGACCCTGCACAGCCAAACAGATACTTCAAGGAAAAGAGTAGCAGAAGTCTTTCAGAAATAAGTTAAGGAGAGTGGATATGGAGTATACAACTAACACGTCTACCATACTCTTGAAAAATGGTCAACCGTTACATTTGCCAAGATAAAAATCATCATTAGAGCTTCTCTTACTGCTATTTTAAAAATCAAGAAAAATGCTTGAGTAATAGGCTGTATTCATTAAGACTATTTTTTTAATTTAAATTTTATTTTACTTTACTGTATTGGTTTTGCCATACATTGACATGAATCCACCACAGGTGTACATGAGTTCCCAACCCTGAACCCTGCTCCTATCACCTTCTCCATGTCATCTCTATTTTGGTTGTAAGGAACTGAACCAACTGACAAACTGAAGTTAAAAGGAGGGGCTGTTAGAGGTATACTAGGTTATGTCATACAAGTGAAGAAAAGTCTGATTAACCTACTCTCAGAAAGAAAAGCAGATAGGAATTCTCCAGGGATGTCTTGGATTTTTTTTTTTCCTGTATAAATCTGCCAATAACAGATACAGACCACATAGTGCTTCTTACAAAACAGCACCTTAAAATTGCACGGTGATAACTACCAGCTCATGTCACAGCTGGGTTTCTATAGGTCATTGAATCATTCAATAAGGCCAGTATTTTCTGAATGACAGGGCATATGATAGTATCCATTAATCCCTTGGATATCATCTCATTGCTGGCCTGTTTTTGCTGTGAAGTGGATTTGGTGATAGTATGTTTACTGACAGTGCATATGACCTTCAATAAACTAATAGACAATGTGCATGGGTGTGAAGGGAAGACAAAGTCCAAATTCAGAGCATGTGTATCTCTTCTGATAATTAAAAAAAAAAAAATCCCACTTTATTCACTTGCCCAGTTTAGTTGATCTAATTACCAAGTGCCCAGAAAGCATCCTTGAGGCTTGGTAGTGGTTCAAAATTGGATGCCCCTGCTTGAAAAACTTGCTACTCAGCAATGCTCCTAGGCAGGAAAGTCAGATCTAGTGAAGGGGAGTTCATGCAGTTGAGCCTATAGCAAAATTGGTATCTATTTCTGCCACTATGCCTGCCTTGTTCATAAACCCAATTATTAAACAACACTCTGACTAATAAAGGAAAATGACATCTATGGACCATCCTGCCCACCTGATTACCACAAGTTCCTTCTATGAAGAGTCTTCTGAAAGAGATGTGTGAGATACAATTGTTTTCACGCTTTAAGCCCATCCTGAAAGACCCAACCACACTGCCCATTCCTTAACCTTCTTGTCATGAATAATCTAATCTTCCTCCTCTCCAGTGAGGGACAGACAATAACAATGGCCTAGAAATCAATACTGATCCTGATTTTAGGCCAAATTTCCTTTTAGGCAAAGTAGATAGCCATTTGGTATGCTTACTGTTCTGGCCACTCCTGAGAGTTTTAATTTCTGCCACTGTCTTTCAGGCCACTCCTCTCTGGAGCATTGCTGTCATACTACAGACCATTCCCGTTCATGCCAGCGTTTCTCCAAGAATGAAGCGTGACAGCTTCATCTTCAGTCACGTGGTCACAGGAAACCACCCACGAGACCATTCACAGGTATGGACTAAGAAATTCATGGGAATGTGAACGATGGGAGTGTGTATGATCTGATTGTGCAAATGACTTGTGCTTTCAGGATCCGATTTGATGATGGAATATTACTGGCCATACCCAGTTTTAAAGCTACATATATCAAATGGTATTAGTTGTTCATGAGTAGTTCAAACACTATAGCTCTCTGCTGCTGCTGCTAAGTCACTTCAGTCATGTCTGACTCTGTGTGACCCCATAGACAGCAGCCCACCAGGCTCCCCCGTCCCTGGGATCCTCCAGGCAAGAATACTGGAGTGGGTTGCCATTTCCTTCTCCAGGGGATCTTCCTGACACAGGGATTGAACTCACATCTCCTGCTTTGCAGGCAGATTCTTTACCTCTGAGCCACCAGAGAAGCATGAACTTGGCTCTGAGAGAGTTACATGTGTTTCTCTCATGCTGGCAGATTCTCAGGTATCTGGAGAGGATATATTCACAATGATTTCTCTCCTTTTTCTTGCCATGGTTCACTGTGGATAAAGTATATTTATCCTTGTCTCACAGACTTTGGGTTTCCCCACCAAATGGCTTAGTTTCAACAATGGAATGTACATGGACATGATGATCTTCCAGCTCCTAGAAGAGACTGTAAGGTGTGATGTCTGTTACCAATTGCTCTCTTGCACCCCTTCCCCGCACCAAGAGAACAGCCCAAGTAGATGGGCCTCTTCAACTCTGGCCATAGAATGAGCATGGCACGTGGTGCATTACCTGCAGCCTGGATTAGCATTCCCGGGGCAATGCATGATGCAAGTGAAGGAGAGAGACATGCTTAGTTTTGTAAACCACTGAGATTCTCAAGGTTATTTGTGACATGTGCTGTGCTCAGATGCTCAGTCATGTCCAACTCTTTGCAAACCCATGGACTGTAGCCCACCAGGCTCCTCTGCCCATGGGATTCTCCAAGCAAGAATACTGGAGTGGCTGCAATACAAAATAAAAAGTTTGAAAACCTTATATTTTAGGTTGGAAATAATATCCCAACATATGCTAAAGTATCAATGCCATAGATATGTCATAGTATTAACTCCCATATACTATCTCCTACTCCTTGAACCAAAACATCTGGGGTGTTTTCCTTTTCCTGTTTCATCAGATTCATCATCTTGACATCGTTGATATAATGAACACAGATAGTACCCATTCTTGATGGCCTGCTGGGATCCCCTTGTCCAAGCAGGCCTATCAGTGTCCCAGTGCTTTGAGTGTTACCTGCTAATGGTTTTCAGCTGCCAACTTTTGCCCAACAGTTACAGGCAGGAAGATAACTTTTTGAGTAGGTTTCTTAATGGCTGAATGTAGGTTTACAGGCTGCTAGTTTTCCAAACTGGAAAGGGCGATGGCACCCCACTCCAGTACTCTTGCCTGGAGAATGCCAGGGACCAGGTAGCCTGGTGGGCTGCCGTCTATGGGGTCACACAGAGTTGGACACGACTGAAGTAACTTAGCAGCAGCAGCAGCAGCAGTTTTCCAAACTGAAATATGCAAGGTACCTGAACATACACACAATCCAGTGACCAATTCCAAATACTTTCTCTTATTCCTCTCCTGAGAGTCTGCTCAGGACTCAACTGAAATCAGATTGATTATATTCTTTGCAGCCAAAGATGGAGAAGCTCTATGCAGTCAGTGGGTGTCCTTTGGAAGGACTGATGCTAAAGCTGAAACTCCAATACTTTGGCCACCTCATGTGAAGAGTTGACTCATTGGAAAAGACTCTGATGCTGGGAGGGATTGGGGGCAGGAGGAGAAGGGGACGGCGGAGGATGAGATGGCTGGATGGCATCACTGACTCGATGCACACGAATTTGGGTGAACTCCGAGAGTTGGTGATAGACAAGGAGGCCTGGCGTGCTGGGATTCATGGGGTCACAAAGAGTCGAACACAACTGAGCAACTGAACTGAACTGAACTGAACTGAGAGTCTGCTGCCTGCAGTCTCTCTCCTGGACAATGACTGTGTTGGTTGAGGTTATTAGCATTGTTATCACCAGAAATGGACTCTGGCTAGCTTAATCTGAAAACTTTATTAGGGAGGAGTATAGCAGGGACTCACAAATTAAAATAAGAATTGAGCAAGGGTGATTGGAGAGGTGAAGAAACTATAGACATTCGCAGCAGAGATTAAAGACCCTGTCTCTTTGGGGGTGGTTCTCAAGTTTGTCTGCATATTCCAGTCATATGGGAATCATATAATCCTAGTGCTGATACTCAGTCCACACCCGAAACGAACTAAAATCAAAATCTTTTGGAATGGGACTCAGGCATCAGTATTTTTTATAACCCAAGAGTTGATTCCAGTTGGCAGCCATGGTTCAAACTTCAGCTGCATCAAAATTACCTGGAAGGCTTATTAAGACACAGACTGCCAGGCTCCAGTCCCAGCATTTCTGATTTACATAAAATCCATTAGAAATTATTTGTATTTACAACCAATTCCCAGGTGATGCTGAACCTGGGTCTAGGGTGAGCCTGAGATTCTGTATTCTTAATAAGTCCTCATGTGATCTGAGGCTGCAGATCCTCAAACCATATTTAGGGTAGCAAAGATCTAGAGCAGGAGTTCCAAAACATCTTTTCTCAATTCCTAATTTGTGAGCCGCCTGTTTGGTCTTCCCTAATCAGGTTTTAAATTATGCTAGCCAGAGTCCATTTCTATTGGTAACAAGACTAATAACCTTAACCAATACAGTCACTGTACAAGAGAGTGATTCAGCAAATATCAAAGGCATTGCAAACCTTGTGAAAACATGTATTCTTGGACCCCACCATCAGATTTTGATTCAGTAGTTCTGAGGCGAGGCTCGATAATTTCTAAGTTGTTCTCAGGTGACACTGTTCCCACCAGTCCACAGACCACACTTTTTACAGCGCTGGTCTCGAGGTGGTTCTGACCATGATGACTGTCCCCTGCTCCCCCCAACAAAAGGGCATTTGGCAACATCTGATTACAGTTTTGATGGTGGCACCACAGCAGATGGGGAGAAGGTGGGAGGAGAAGAAGCGCTACCGGTATCTAGTGGGTAAAGGCCAGGGATGTAGCTAAGCATCACACGACGCATAGAAAAACAGCAGCTTCCCTCACTACTTTTTCTGATTTTGTAATTCCAGTGAGAAAGAAGAATATTTTCCCAGCTTGGGTCAGGGGCCCACCTGTGTGGATCAGTCAACCATGCCAGGGTGGCAAGGCCTTGTACACATGAAAGGGGACAGACAGTCCTCAGAGCAAATCAACAGAAGGCAGACAGTGAGCTCTTCTGAAAGTCAAGAGAAGTGGGGAAATGTGTAACTTTAGCCAAGACAATTGTGCTCACTAGAGCAGGGTGGTGGTGGGTAACAGGCATCTCTGAGGAGTGACAAATGAGTGCATCTTCGCATACACAGCAGTTGCTGGAGCCGCTTCTGTAATCTGAACAGCTGGGAACCTCATTCCAGGCTCTTGAAGCCCAGGGCAGCCGCAGACAGATAGCTCCCTGTGTTTCCTCACTTCCCACGTGTCCCCTCCCTCAGGAAGCTGAGCCTATTTCTTTTCCTTTCAAACTGAAGTATACACACGCAGGCAGGCACACACATGTGAATGTGCATGCACAGTGCTCAATGTTGATTCAGTTTGAATTTTCAATCTGTCCCCCACAAGAACTGGCGAAACACACAACCAGCTGGAGAGAAAGAAAATAACTCTGCCCTAGTCTTTATTGGATCACCACTCACTTTGGTTGATCAATCCTGTTTTAGGTACTTTTTTGTTCTACCTAAGTCTACCTTGGAATTGTTATTGACACTGATTCATATAGGAGTAGTAATAGCTAACTTCCACTAATATTCATTCAGGCTCCATGTTCAGATATATACATATATATACATATGTTATATATAATATATAGGCACATATACACATGTCTAATTTTAGTCCTCACAACATTCTTATGAGGTAGGATTATTATCAATGGAGAAAATTAGTTTTAGAGATCTTAGATACTAGTCTAATCTTATGCATTTCTCAAGTATGTAGTAGAATAGGAATACAAACCCAGGTCTGTCAGTCACCAAAATCTTTTGCTTAACCATGGTCTTCTGTCCTTCCCTATTCTGGACTTTCCCCTACTTCCCAATCCCAAGCATGAGCCAAAATATATCCCAATATCCTCAGGAGCTAAAACAGTCGGATGAGGTCTTACAGAACCATCATGGAAAACCAATTGAAATACAAAATGCTAATCAAAGTAGAACACACAGTAGTCAAGGCTTAATGAAGACAATCTGAAAACATAGCTGAGGTACATGTCACCAGTTAGAATTTCCACGTCACTCAAGAAAGTACGCAGCACACCAGTGATTTCAGTGTGAGTGTTAGTCACTCAGTTGTATCAGACTCTCTGTGATCCCATGGACTGCAACCCCATGGCTCCGCTGTCTATGGGATTCTCCAGGCAAGAATACTGGAGTGGGTAGCCATTTCCTTTTCCAGGGAATCTTCACCACCCAGGGATCAAACCCAGGTCTCCTTCATTGCAGGCAGATTCTTTACTGTCTGAGCCACTAGTGAAGCCCAAAATGATTTCAGACCAGATGGCAAAGTAAACTTAGAACCCTCACTGAAGCCACTATCTCAACAGAGACACCGCGTATGAGGCTGTAATGGCAGCCATCTCCCCGCAGATCACCCAGCAACATGCTGTCAGATCAGCTGAGCTGGAAGGAACCCTGGGTGTTAGAGTACCAAGGATTCCCCAATGCTTTGTGGATTTCAGACACGGCGTTTCACTGGCTTTTACCACAGAGGGTAAACGAGTGGCGTGTACCTGTGCCATGCCAGCTCCTCAGAAGGCTGTGTCTCATTTAGATCATCAAAGCCACTGGCCAGACATTCTTCATCCCCTGTGCTTTGTGGAATGCCAAGCATTCTGCAGATGGTCCTCCAAGTGCTAAATAGTAACAGTGCCTAGCTTTCATGGGCTATTTGAGGTAGTCATTCTTCATACTCATTCTATTAACTGCTTCTGTCTCTGCTCTTGGTGAGAAACACTGTTTTGAGTGACAAGATGGACACCTGGTTAAAAGACATCTTCAGAAATAGAACTCCTTGTTCCCAATCATTTCAAATTCTTACAGCATTTGACTGAAGCACACACACACACACACACACAAAAATTTAGTGGCTTGTCCTTTGTGCTAGTTGCAAAATTTATAGTCACTCTTCCACCTGTATCTTCTCTGAGATCCTATCTGCCTTTGAGGCCTAACACAACATAATTCTACTCCACTATATAATGTAATGGTGAAGAGGAATTTTCTGCTTGGAACAGACCATCTCATTTCAATATGTTGTGACATCTTTTGGAAACCAATATCCTCTATAATAGGGAATGGCTGCAGATCAAGGGCAATCATTTCTCTGATTTATGAGCAGTGCAAGCAGATGGTTTTTTGAATATCTGGCCTTTTCCCAAAAACCTCATGCAAGCTAAGCTGTTGTATCTCATTGAGTGAAAAGCTTTTTGCTTCCAGGTAAAGGGTTGGGATGACTCAGAATCTGACTTTGTACTTGAAAACAGAAACAGAAGATGCTGCTCAAGAAAGCCAATGAATTATTTTTTTTTTTCCCTACAGCTAGCAGCAATCATAACTACAGACCAAGCTGTGTCAGCCTTAAAAAAAAAAAAAGAGAGAGAGAGCCAAATACCTGGTCTGGAAGGTGAAGATGTCTCATTTTGCTACGGTTATTAGGTTATCAATTTCTCCCCTCAAGACCTGTGTGATTCACAGGGAACATTATTAGTCTGGCAAGAATTAATTACAGCCCTGATAAAGGTGACTTTCCAAACAAAAGCAAAAAGGCAAGCTAGTCTCTATGTGAAATACCTGTGAAGTTAGGTTTGGCTGGGATTCTAAACAGGATCATGGGAAATTCTCTGATTAAAAGGAGTATGTTGGGCTCTTTTAAGTGAAAGACCAGGTAGGTGGGACTTGATCCTGAGCTATGACCAAAAAGTTGTAATTATCAGTATTATTTCAATATTTCAAAAAATTAAGGCTTTCATTTCAACTTGATTGATCCTCTCATAGGTTAAAAAAAGTGACAATTTTTTGAGGACTAGGGGTTGACAGTGATAAAGATTTATTTCATCTCAGCATCAGAAGACTTGGGGATGTTGTACACATAAATGAAGGAAGCCAGTCTAAGTGATTTGAAACAAAGGGAACCACGAAAGTGACTCTCTCTACAGTCAATATGGTCAACGATGTGTCATTAATTTGAGATCCTACTTGTTTCTCTTTCTGGAGAATTAATGTTGGGAAAATGTTTGAAGCAATCAAATGAGTCTTTAATGATCCTGCATTCTTTCCCATAGCAATGAAAACCCTCCCTTCTCCTCAGTTACTTAGCCCTCAGCAGTGCAGCAACCTTCTATTTCAAACTGTGCATTCAGGAAACATTTTTGCTATCAGTAAGAAGCATCAAAGTAAGCCTCAAGCACTTCTGTTATTGCTTGCGTTTTATTTTCGGGTTGAAATGGAAGTCTTCGGCATCTGTTCAAAGGATTTCGAGGGTAAGCAGTAAGAGAGGGAAGGATGGCTTTTGCCTCTTGCAGTGCACTAAACTGCTGCGATGTCCCTCTTCCCAGAGGCAAGTCTCCTGTCTGTGACAGATTTTTATCTCCCAACAGGCACCAAACATTCCAGAAATGAACACTGAGGCCTCTGGTGCACTCCACCTGTGTGTCTAAAACCATACTTGGCTCAGCTTGTCTTTTTGCCCTGAGAACAGACATCAGGAAAATCTTGTATTTTTCAGTTCTGTTAATTGTCTTTATTCCATAAGCTGTTTTCATTCATTCACTTATGTAATCACTCATTCACATAGCAATTTAACAAACATTTATCAGTTGCCTGAACTAGGTTCAGGATGTTGGTGGGCTCCCAGCCCCAAACAGAAAAGAAGAGGTCCATGTTCTCATGAGGCTTATATAAACTTAGGTATCTGGTTAACTTCATGTTATTTGGTTTTAGCTTTAATAGTTTAAGCAATTTTTTCTTGTTTAATAATGAAAAAATTTAAACTATGAATTTGCCTTTGAATACAGCTTTGATAGTTTGCAATTAATATTATTTAATGTCATCCTTGCTATTATTTTTGCTAACAATGGATTTGAGCTTTTCTTTAACTTAATTTACAGGAGGATAGTTTGCCATGATGCTTGTTTAATCTCAAACAGGGATATTTTTGCTTCCTTATTATTAATTTCTGGTTTATTTTGCATTAAGGCCAGAGAATATATCCATTATAATTCCATTTCTAGAACTTACTATGATTTCTTTATGGACTAGTAGTTCTGACTTTTATAAATGTTTTATTGTGAGTTGACAAAAATATATGTTCTGTTTATAAAAACAGAAATATGACAATGAAATGTGTTATATTTTATTTAGATGCCATTATATTATTTTATATACTTCATGGTATACCTATATTATAAATATACACGTCNACTTACTATGATTTCTTTATGGACTAGTAGTTCTGACTTTTATAAATGTTTTATTGTGAGTTGACAAAAATATATGTTCTGTTTATAAAAACAGAAATATGACAATGAAATGTGTTATATTTTATTTAGATGCCATTATATTATTTTATATACTTCATGGTATACCTATATTATAAATATACATGTCATTATATGATACTACTAGGTACCATTATAAATTGTTTCATAAAACAATATACTACTAATAATATACTAATATATTTTTATATGACAATATACATTTTCATGTTTGAATTTTTGATCTGTTGAAAACTGAAAGAGGTGTGTCTAAAATCTCCTGATATTTTTAGCTTGCTTTACGTATTTTAATGGAATTTATTTCACTACATAAAAATTCAGTTCAGTTCAGTTGCTCAGTCGTGTCCGACTCTTTGCGACCCCCAAAATTACTTACTATTAAATTTATGCAAGAACTTCCTAGTCACTTTTAGTAGGTTTTGCTTTTAGTTCTATTTTCTTTGATATTAATATTGCTACTTGTGCTTTTTATGTGTTATGAAATGGTCATTCCTTATGGATCTCTTAGATAGCATTTAGGTTAAATTTTTAGATTTTATTTTGTTCTTTTTGTTTTGTACAGGCTTGTTAATGATATCTGAACAACTTTATTTTATTTAAAACATTAACCCACTGAAATGTATCATAATTCATTTATTTGGTCTTGTTCTGTTCCCTTTTGCAATATGTTTTAGGCTTACCACTTGGTAGGCATACTCTTGTATGCCAACTCTTTCTTTAACCCTGTTTACTATGTTGATCATACTTTTTATTTTGCTTTTACAAAACCAAAGTGGATTGATTTGGGCTTTCCAAAGGTATATCTCTCTGGTTGTCTATTGATGTCTACTTGCTCCAGCACCATTTGTTGAAAAAGCTGGTTTTCTTCCACTGGATTACATCTTTGTCAGAAATCAACTGGGCATTTTTGTGTGGGTCCATCTCTCAGTTCTCTATTCTGTTTGTTGACGACTCATGTGTCTGTCCTTCTGCCAATAACACACAGTCTTAATACTGTAGAAATTGGGTAGATTGATTTCTCCCAATTTATCATTTTTCAAATTGTTGTAGTATTCTAGTTCCTTTCATTTAACCATTTAAATATTAGAATAACCTTGTGTGTATCAACAACAACAAAAATTCTAGGTTTATCTTTGAGCAATCTTTTTCACCAGGAAAAATATGGAATATATTTTCTAAAGCTTATAACAAACATATCAATATATGCTAAACAAAAATTCTCTTTTTACACATGAAAAATACCGTAACTAAATAGGAAATTCCAGGTTAGAGCTCAAATTCTTCCTACTCCAAAATTCTATCAACATTGCTCCACTGGTACCTAATGTTCACTGTTATACCTAATGTTCACTGTTATGCTGGAAAAGATGAAAATCAGTCATTTCTCTCCATTTTTTTTTCTCTCTGAATGTGCAGAAGACACTTTACTTACTATTGAAATTAAAAAATTTCATCAGGATATGTTTAGGTGTTGTTTTCCTTTTGCCCAATTTGCCTTATGTGCTGTTTCAGGATATTCTTCATCTCAGAAAGTTTTTACACTGTTATTTCCTGATGTTTGCTGGGTTCAGTTTTTTCTCTTTTCTTGGAAGACCAATATTATGTAGGGTGAACACGTGCCTTTCACACCTGTGCTCTTCATTCTTGTTAATTCCCTTTCTTTGTTCTTATCCTGTGAATCCTGGGAGAATTTTTAAAAGCTGTCTTCCAAGGTACTGGTTACTTCTCTGAAAGATAATTCTTATCTGTACTGCTTCTAACATACACTTTAAATTTTCTCATTATATTTTAATTTCTTTACAATTTAAACTTTTCTTGTCAGTTCCCTTTATACTTACAACTGTGTAGAAATCCCTTTTCTACTTTTTAAATATCAATTTTCTTCTCTCATTTCCGAGAATCTGTATCTTTTTAAAGTTAATTGAGTGCATAATAAAGATGGGATTGTGCCCCCTCTAGTAAACCTTTAGTTGAATAAATAATATGTGAACAGGAAAAACAATCAAACATTACAAAATGTATGTAATTAAGAGGTAGTCTCCATCTTATCCCAAATATCTAGCCCTTTCCTATAATCAAATATTGCTAATAATTTCTCATTTCCTTCTGGAAATGTTTTATGTATATAAAAGCATGTAGATGCATATGTTTTTAATGTTGATGAGATGACTTTCTGTAAGCCTTGCTTTTTTTCACTCAACATATTTTGAAGATCATTTCATATTAGCATATAATATTTTACTTCATTCCACTAACAATGCTGTTTTCAAAGTAGTGCACAAATAACAAATATCTTTCTACATGTTTATAAACACATCTTTAAATGTATCACAGAATGGTTATCACATTCATTCACTGAAGTAACACTGTTCATGAAGTCGTGAGCAAGTAGCACTGATTGAGTCCACCACAATTCACTCATCTGCTACCCATGATGAACATTTATGTTGTAACAAGTATTTAACCATGGAAAATGTGGTTTTTTTTAAGCTTGGTTTTTCTTTGATTCTTGAATTGTGGGGTTGTTTTTTTGGAGTGGGTTGTAAATATTTGTTCTTTCTGTTTTCTTTTTTTCTTTTATTTCCATTTTTCTTGTTTGTACATCATTGAATAATAACAGATACATCCAAACTTGATGCTTACCCAGAAACAAGGTGACTTACTTTTCCTTCTTTCCTCTCACCCCATTCCACTTTTCATAGTGTCCTCCTTCCAAACATAAAATGGAGATTCCCATTTATTTTATAGACCCACTTAAGAGAGTCTGAAGGAATAACACCAATATGTTAATATTTATCTATGGCTGGTTGAGTTATAGGAGATTTTCACTTTCATTTTTATGTCTTTTATATTGCTTAAATTCTTTACATTGGAAAAATATCAATATTACAAGAAGAAAAAATAATGCCATAAAAATTTAAAATATACCATTCCCAGTTCAACAGCCCACAATATGGGAATAGGGACCACTGAATGTGAAAGTTGCGCCATAAGAGGGATTTCATCTCTATGCCATTTTTCAAAGTGTATCGAAGCCAGTAATACACTGGCAAGCTTTCTGTTGGTTTTGGCCCTTGTATCAGGAATTATGGAGTGTCTCTTCAATGCCAACCCAAAAGATGTTTCCCCTTCTTTACTGCTAACAAATTCTCAATTTTGTTTAGACAGAAAATGAAGAAAAGGATTAAGTAGACAGAGTTCAATGAAAGGATTACTTAGAGTGGTTTGAGCAGGTTCCAAGGATCGGCAGCAGTAGAGAGATAAAGCCTACTTCAGGCCTGAAGGAAAAGAGGGACAAGAGGTTATTGAACCCAAGGGAAAGCTATAGCTACAGGAGAAGGTCTTCTGGAAGGAGCTGTGGCCTTTGGAATAAAGAGAATGGTATTACCAAAACCCAAAGAGAGCTGGAGCCACAGAAGCTGGACTACCTACCCAAGAGGAATTGTGCCAGTGGCAGCCCAAACAGGGAGGAAGCTGGAGAGAATAATACTTCACCATTTTTTTTCCTCCTGCCTTCAGATTTCCTCTCATGTCTCCTGGTACCAAGACTCAATGAGAAGCCAGATAGCAAAGGAGATTAGGTGATCTAGGTTATAGATATCAGCCCTTGAGGTAGGTAGCAACTTAAGAAAAGCAGAGAAATACACATATTTTATGCTCTGTATCGCATTCCCTTGGCCCACCATTTTGTCCTGGCCATTGCTAGGTCACCCAGCTGCAGCAATAGCCTCTGGACTCAGCTTCATAGTACGTCTCTTGTTTCTCCAGAATCCTTTGCCCTCATCGTCTGAGACCCCTACATGAGACTAGCCTGCTTACCCATTCTGCAGCGTATTCAAGCTGTACATGTAAGGAGGTTAGTGGCCTCTGGGGCAACTGTTGATGGATTGGGTTTGAAAACCAATAGAAAAACAATTTTTTTCATGTCTTGAGCAGACAATTCTGAGATGAAAAAATATTCACAGAACAGACATAGTTCTTCAAAGACTCTCAGACTGAGCCCTGGTTACTCCAGCATTTAACTTTAATAGCCCAACTCTTGAATTAACTTTACCTCCTTCTCTGTTTTATTACTTCCAGTCCTTTGGCTCCTATTGCCTGATATCATTTCCCCAAATGACTACCTTCATGTATCCCTTTCTCAAATTCTGCTCTAGGGAACCTAAGATAAAATAGACAGAAAAGGGTAGTTTTGGAGGAGCGGATATCCACTCTTTTCCCAAGTGATGCAGGGGTAAGTGACCCTATTCCAAAATGCAGGTGCAGATTCTGATTAGTTCACAGTGATAGTTTGGAAAAGAGTGTGTGATTAGTTTGAGCTAACAGTAAAAGAAATAAGTTGCTCTGGTTTTATAATGTAAGTGCACACTGTAGCACAGGGTCAGTTCTAAACAGGCAGCCTAAAATATGACACTATTGAAAAACACATAATGTCTCCATCGGGTTCAAAACATTTTCAAGGGTTTAGGCAAAAATACATATCAATAATGCAACAATTTCTGGTGCCACAGTCATAGACAAGAGTTGGGACTCCACTGGAGAGATGAAGGTTGCTTGTGGTTTCTACAAATGTCTATCCAGAGTACAAGGGATGGGAAAGAATGAGGTTTAACTCTTTGTCCAATATGCGGTTTGATTTTCCCATATTTTTGAGGATGTACACACTCTACTCTGATTCCACAAGAAAAGTTAATAGTGTAAACCACAGGTTGGCATATTTTTTTTCTAGAAAGGGTCAGATAATAGATATTTTAAGTCTCATAAGTCATGCAGTCTTTTAAAAAGGAGACATAGAAGGAGCTTATATAAATGGACATGGCCACGCTCCCATGAAACTTTGTTTACAAAAGTAGGCGGTGTCCTCGATTCGCCTCTAGGTTTTAGTTTGCTGACACTGGTATAAACCAAGCAGCCCTTTGTTGTCACCTCACAAAGAATCCAATTAATACTGCACCTCAGTGAATCAGTTCAGTTCAGTCTCTCAGTCGTGTCCGACTCTTTGCGACCCCATGAATCGCAGCACGCCAGGCCTCCCTGTCCATCACCATCTCCCGGAGTTCACTCAGACTCACGTCCATCGAGTCCATGATGCCATCCAGCCATCTCATCCTCGGTCGTCCCCTTCTCCTCCCGCCCCTCAGTGAACACTTTCTTCAAAATGTGAATGATTTCATCAGTAAATTAAAAAATTTAGACTATCCAGCAGTTTCGTCCAAAAATTTTCATTTTCTCTTAAGAATATTTGCCTTCTACTGTTGCTATTTGCAGGAAAAAAAAAAATCAAATCAGCAAAATGATGCCTAATTGATCAACTCAATTAGAGTTGTCAATTGTCTAATTGATCAACTTATTTTTCAACTCAAAATAGTTGAAAATATCTCCCAGAACATCTCATTCTGAAACTTTTACCCCTCCAAAAAATAAAACTGCAAGTACAAGATCTGAGAACCTATCATAAAAGTCCATTAATGTAAAAACCACTAAGTAGAACTAAAGAAAAATACATTTGTTCAAAAGCAATCACATAACTAAACCAAAAAGTAGTCTCCTGGAGATAACCTTATGTTAAAAGGGTTTCATGTTTTCTTGAGAGCCTTTCATGCTGAAAATTCTAAAAGCCCACTGGCTGCACACAGTGGCAGAATGCAACAGTGATTTCACAACCCCAGGCAAAATTATATAACAAAGTACGGATATGACGGAGTCTATTTCCTATCCAGTAGTAAATAATCTGCAATTGCACAAATTAAAATTTGGTCCAGCCCCAGATGCTAATTGCAATACCAGGCAGAGTGTACTCAAGGTTTAATTTATATCAAATAGAGAAGAGCCTTCCAGTACCAGGCATTGAACCCCGTGTTGGAATGCTGCAGCTTTTTCTAAAGCAAAATAACACACTCCCAACATCATTGTTCAGCTGCACCATAGACATCTCTGTGGGAGTTTTCTAACATATTACTGACAAGAGTTGGCCCTATTTAATCTATAATCATGAATGCCATCAGTGCCTATGGTTAGAGGACCATAAAGCCAAAGAATAGCATACACTCGGGTCTTGTTCAGACTAAATTACTACAGAACAAGGGCCAAATAACATAGTAACTGTGACTGCATCATTAGACAGACCTCTCAAAATAGTTATTTCTTTGTCCTGAGTATTTAATGGAAAAATTAGCAATTCCTTTGCAGTTAAGAATTTATTTTTTTTTCTGATAAGCAAATGTTTAACTTTCCCACCAAACAATGATTTTTCTTTACTTGTCAACACACACATTTTCTATCAAAGAGCACAGAGTTTTCTCTGGTATCTTCTCTAGATATTCCGTAAACCGGATTGATTTATCATGTGTAGATTTTGATGTTGAGCAATTTACAGCTACATAATTTAGTCAAATTCAAACAGATTCATTAAAAACATCAAAATCACTAAGTAAGCACTGAGATCTTTTAGCAACATGTGTATTCAGGTATGAATGGGAGGGGCAGGACTTCCATTCACTTCTATTTTATCACAAAAGACCTCCTGAGAGAGTATTGTAAAAAACACAGGAGTTCAAGTCCAGGACTTGGTGAGCTGGGAGATGGATCAAGCATGAAAGATGAAAATAGAGGAAAAAATCTATTTAGAACATGTATATACCACTTAGATGAACGGGAACTAGAGTAAGTTTGCCTAAACAGAGGTAGGAGCACTAGTCTGATTATGAAAATTTACAATGGTCCCTAAAGAGACCCTGTTGGGGTCACACGAAGGTTGTGTTTAAGTAATGGATGAGATACTTCCATTAAGTAATGGAAGTCAAAAGAAATACATCATACTTGATGTTCATAAGGCTTTGCAAAGGATATCAGGTACATTGATTACATCCTGATAACAAGTCTGAGGTAGAGGTACTATCCCTAATTTCCTCACAAGGAAATAAAGGAAATAGGTGGTGCTGGTGGTAAAGAATCCACCTGCCAATAGAGGAAACTCAAGAGGTGTGGGTTGAATTCCTGGGTTGGAAAGATCCCTTGGAGAAGAAAATGGCAACCCACTCCAGTACTCTTGCCTGGAAAATCCCATGGGCAGAGAAGCCTGGTAGGCTACAGTCCATGGAATCCCAGAGTTGGACAGGACTGAGCACGTGCACACAGGACTATTTAGCTGGTAAATGGTAGAATAAAACAACAGACAAACAAAAATCCTCTTTTCGTTGTCTAGAAGTGTTATTTCCATTCCACCACAGCATCCTTTGTATGAGGGAGAGAGAAGCAACATGTCACATGCACTCCTGGACTAAAGGATGCAGTAAGTGAGCCAGAAGTGTTTTACTTTAGTAATCTAGTATTTCCCAGGCCTTGCCATTGTTGGCTATCTGTGGGACCTCATTAATGGCAATAACCCAAATTGCGCTGGTCTTTCCTTGCCCTGCACTACACATACTCTCACTTCTTTGCAACCCCCTCCATATACTTCTGGGAGTTCCAGGGATGCCTCACGAATCCCCCAACCCTGTCTTTTCAGGATGCCCACTCCCTTGACGGCAGTGCCTCACAGTGCTACTACTACAGCCACATTCCACGAGAATACTGACGTCCGAGCAAGACAGCCTTACTGTTCGCTCAGCTTGACTAACCAAACTTTACATGGGCTTCTTCCTCACTCTAGTGTCCTGATCTCCCTTTTCTTAGAGCCTTTACTGAGGAAAACTTGCATCTGCCCATTTTATTCTCTGCCCCTTTAAGTTGTAAATCTTCTCCCAGTCTGTTGTGAGTTTTACAACCCAGAAATATCTTTCTCAAGGACTTGGGAGTCATACCTGTGAAATACAATCACGGAAAGACAGGACACCTATCTCTTTATCTCTGTAGGAGGTAGGAGCCTGACTTCAGTAAGTGCCAAGTAGCAAACACAGATGGACTAAACACATGGCCCAACCTCCTCACTAATAACCTCTAGTTACTTTCCATTAGCTCACCCCACTACTTAAAAACTCTCCGACCTTTTGTCCTATTGAAGTTGAGTTCATTCTCTCTCCCTATTATAATAATCTGGAATAACGTCTTGTTTAACTCCACCCAGTGCAATTTATCCAGACCAAGATGCTAACACTGGAAACCTTTCAAAGTAGTAAATCCCCAGCAACTCAAAGAGGTGCAAAGACACACCTTTATGACTTGGGTCACACTTTGTAAGTGGTGAGAAAGCCAAAGGACCCTCACTCTTTCCATATCTCATGGAGCCCTTCATGCAGACATGTCCTCCACCTTCTTGCTGTAGCTCTACAGGCTGATGTAGAGACAGTATGACAGGCAAACACCATGCTTCTCTCTGCATCTCAATTATTTGGTTAGGTGATCAAATAAAACAAGCCATTTTCTTCCTACCCACCCCCTCACCCATCCACCATTATTTTTTACGACAAATGGATCTGCTCACTAGATACCAATCACGCCCACAGATAACTGAATTCTAGGGCATCTCTGGTGGCTCAGATAAAAAAATCTGCCTGCAATGAGGGGACCTGGGTTCAATCCCTGGGTCAGGAAGATCCCTGGAGAAAGAAATGGCTACCCATTCCAGTATTCTTGCCTGGAGAATTCCATGGACTGAGGAGCCTGGTGGGCTACAGTCCAAGGGTTTGCAAAAAGTTGGACACCACTGGGGAACTAACACTTTCATTTCACTTTCACTTTAGTCCAAAGATCCCTATTTCACTTAGATGAGTGAAACAGTGTGATAGGGGTGCTTGAAAATAGAACAAATGAAAAAAAAATGAAGCATTCTCAAATTTTCTTTATCCCTTTTACAATTCTTTGAAGGATCCAGTTCAAACAACCATTCATAAAGCATATTTAAACTCTCATATGCTTTGTACCACCCATTGATTTTTCAAGTTAAGTTTAAAGGCCAGCCCAGCATGCTTAGAGCCATTGTACTCCCCAGAAGGGAAGGAAAAAAAAATTTAAGAGATTAGCAGCATGGGTGGAATCCAGAGGAAATAGATTTAAGTTCAGTATTAGAAAGGGCTGTAACAATTACAGGAATCCAGCACTCTAATCAATTGTTTTAAGAAAATGGTTTTGTCCATGTTGGAACCTGGGAAGAGGCTGAGATAGCATTCAGGATGTTGTAGAGGAAATTCATGGATCAGGTAGGATACCTGACTCCTCCAAGGACCCGTCCAACTCTTAGATGATGCTGTGTGATGTATTTACTACTTGCAAAATATTATTCTTGTGGGTTCATTAATGAGATCTTAATTTCTTTTATATATATTCAGTTCAGTTCAGTCACTCAGTCATGTCTGATTCTGCGACCCCACGAATCGCAGCACTCCAGGCCTCCCTGTCCATAACCAACTCCCAGAGTTCGCTCAGACTCATGCCCATTGAGTCGGTGATGCCATCCAGCCATCTCATC
>SJYX01012822.1:246111-299871 GCA_006410675.1 Oreotragus oreotragus | reverse complement strand
GTCACCCTGCTTATTTAACTTATATGCAGAGTACATCATACTAGAGGAAGTATGAGGGCTGGAGGAAGCACAAGCTGGAATCAAAATTGCTGGGAGAAATATCAATAACCTTAGATATGCAGATGACACCACCCTTATGGCAGAAAGTGAAAAAGAACTAAGAGCCTCTTGATGACAGTGAAAGAGCAAAGTGAAAAAGTTGGCTTAAAGCTCAACATTCAGAAAACTAAGATCATGGCATCTGGTCCCATCACTTCATGGCAAATAGTTGGGAAACAGTGGAAACAGTGGCTGCCTTTATTTTGGGGGGCTCCAAAATCACTGCAGATGGTGATTGCAGCCATGAAATCAAAAGACACTTACTCCTTGAAAAGAAAGTTATGACCAACCCAGACAGCATATTGAAAAGCAGAAACATTTTTTCAACAAAGGCCCATCTAGTGAAGGCCATGGTTTTTCCAGTGGTCATGTATGGATGTGAGAGTTGGACTATAAAGAAAGCTGAGTGCCACAGAATTGACGCTTTTGAACTGTGGTGTTGGAGAAGACTCTTGAGAGTCCCTTGGACTGCAAGAAGATCCAACCAGTCCATTCTAAAGAAGATCAGTCCTGGGTGTTTATTGGAAGGCCAGATGTTGAAGCCGAAACTCCTATACTTTGACCACCTGATGCGAAGAGCTGACTCATTGGAAAAGACCCTGATGCTGGGAGGGATTGGGGTCAGGAGGAGGAGAAGGGGCCGACAGAGGATGAGATGGCTGGATGGTGTCACCGACTCAATGGACATGGGTTTGGGTGGACTCTGGGAGTTGGTTATGGACAGGGAAGCCTGGCGTGCTGCGGTTCATGGGGTCGCAAAGAGTCGGACATGACTGAGCGTGTGAACTGAACTGAGATTTATATAAAAGCTGAAAAGATGGTTCTGAGAGTTTCTCTATAGCTTTCACTTAGAACCCCCTAATGTCAGCATTTGAAATACTTCAAAACTAAAACATTAGCACTCATTACCTAAACTTTATTCATATTCCACCATATTTTCCATTAATGTCCTTTTTCTCTCCCAAAGTAGATAGTTAGATAATAGATAGCATCTAGTAACTTTATTTTTCGTAGAATATTTTGCTGTGTATAAAACTCTCTATTGGTCACTGCTTTCCTCCCATCTCTTTTAAAGATGGCATTCTACCACTGATCAGCACACCTCTAATAGTCATGTGCCACCAGGTCGCTCATTCTGCTGTGCTGCTGGCTTACTCTACCCACCAGCATGGCCATAGCAGTCAAACACTGGTGGCCTTACATCCAGTTGCAGTGGAGCTCTGTTCTACCCACCAATGCACCTGCAGCAGTTGGCCCCAGCACAATAGAAAGGTTCATACAGCCCACACAGGGAAAACCCTGAAGTATGTGACTGTACTGGCTGGAGGTCAGTATGCTAATGGGTCCCAGAAAACATCTCCTATATAAGGTCATGTCTCCAAGAGCAGGAGATAAAACAAACCTAACTAATACAAAGAAATAAGCAGGACTAGGTAAAATGAGGAGATGGATAGTGATGTTCCAAGAGAGAAAACAAACCCTCAGAAAAAGAACTAAACAAAAGAGAGATAAGCAATCTACCTAATAAAGAGTTTGAGGTAATGATCATAAAAATGCTCCCATATGTCTGCCAGCTTGCTTTTCAGCAGAAACTTCGCAGGTCAGAGAGGACTGACACAGTACGCTCAAAATGCTGAAAGGAAAAAACCTACAAGCAAGAATGATCTACAAGCAAAATTATCATTTCAAATTGAAGGAGAAATAAAGAGTTTTACAGACTAGCAAAAGCTAAAGGTGTTCATTACCCCTAAACAGGCCTTACAAGAAATGTTAGAGGTCTGCATTTACTATTTATTTTTGCTCTTTCTTATTGGTTGTATTATCTTATCTTGTCATAGTCTCATGATTTTTATTGTATATTTTACATTGTATAAAAAATAATTGTAGCACCTGCTGATAATGTTATTTTCCCCAAAGAAATGTTATTCTTTTTTTCTCTCAATTAAATAAATAAGTTGATTATTTGAATCTAATCAGAGATTTAACTGAGTCAGATCTAGGTTGCAATTTCAGTCAAATGAAGTTACCATTCATTTAAAAATGTTCCTTAGTCATGGGCATTCTAGACTTTTGCTTTAGGCTCTGGAAGGTCTTTCTCTCTTTAATCCTGAAAAACTATAGGAGATTCTATTCTGTCTTTTATGGATGCTGAGCTGAACTCCATAGTTTCTACTCCACACTATTTCAAATATATATCAAATATATGCCAAGTATTTTGACGTGGAGACTGGCCATGACAAGCCTTCTCTCTCAAGCAGTCCCTATCTCTGTTGTTTAGTTGCTAAGTTGTGTCAGACTTTTTGTGACCCCATGGACTGTAGCCCATCAGGCTCCTCTGTCCATGGGATTTCCCAGGCAAGAACACTGGAGTGTCATGCCATTCCCTTCTCCAGGGGACCCTTTACCTCTGAGCCAGCAGGGAAGCAATAAAATTGCTAGAAATTTCACCTTTTACAGGTGGTGACCCCATCGCTAAGCAATGTCTCATGGGAAAAAGGAACTATGCTTTTGAGTCCCCTCTGAATTCAATCAATCATACTGTCTTGTACAATTTTTAAAAGAAGTAACCAAACAAAAAAGAACCAAACTTGAAAAAAAATGTTAGTTACCAGAAGCTGGAGCAGTTGGGGGAAGGCATGAGAATAAGAGTATGTACTTGCAAACAAGGTCCTATTGTGTAGCACAGGGAACTATATTCAACATCCTGTGATAAACTTTCATGGAAAAGAATATGAAAAGAATACATACACACACACACACACACANAAAAAATGTTAGTTACCAGAAGCTGGAGCAGTTGGGGGAAGGCATGAGAATAAGAGTATGTACTTGCAAACAAGGTCCTATTGTGTAGCACAGGGAACTATATTCAACATCCTGTGATAAACTTTCATGGAAAAGAATATGAAAAGAATACATACACACACACACACACACATATAACTGGGTCACTTTGCTGTACAGCAGAAATTAAACACACTGTAAATCAATTATATTTCACTAAATTACAAGAATATATAGTTGAAACTAGTAGATAAAGTCATGGATATCTAATACATAGTACATTATCATAGACAACAAAAGCTGTATTATAAACATTAAGATTGCTAAAAGTCTAGATCTTAATGATTCCTACCTCTAGAAGATATGATAATTATGTGGCATGACAGTGCTGCAAAGGCAATCTTACCATGATATACATGTATCAGTTCACACTGTACACCTTAAACTTACATAGTAAATTGATAGTGTCAATTATACAACTTTTTTAAAAGCTCCAGTTTATGTTATACATCATAAAAGCTTTTTTTAAAGCTCTAGTTTCTTCCTCAGCAGAATTCCTCTGTTTAGATTAAGACCAATCATGTGCCTTCTTCAGCAATCAATGCAAAGAGATAGAGGAAAACAACAGAATGGGAAAGACTAGAGATCTCTTCAAGAGAACTGGAGATACCAAGGGAACATTTCATGCAAAGATGGGCTTGATAAAGGACAGAAATGGTATGGACCTAACAGAAGCAGAAGATATAAGAAGAGGTGGCAAGAATACACAGAAGAATTGTACAGAAAAGATTTTCATGACCCAGATAATCATGAGGATGTGATCACTCATCAAGAGCCAGACATCTTGGAATGTGAAGTCAAGTGGGCCTTAGAAAGCATCACTAAGAACAAAGCTAGTGGAGGTGATGGAATTCCAGTTGAGCTGTTTCAAATCCTGGAAGATGATGCTGTGAAAGTGCTGCACTCAATATGCCAGCAAATTTGGAAAACTCAGCAGTGGCCACAGGACTGGAAAAGGTCAGTTTTCATTCCAATTCCAAAGAAAGGCAATGCCAAAGAATGCTCAAACTACCGCACAATTGCACTCATCTCACACGCTAGTAAAGTAATGCTCAAAATTCTCCAAGCCAGGCTTCAGCAATATGTGAACCGTGAACTCCCTGATGTTCAAGCTGGTTTTAGAACAGGCAGAGGAACCAGAGATCAAATTGCCAACATCCGCTGGATCATGGAAAAAGCAAGAGAGTTCCAGAAAAACATCTATTTCTGCTTTATTGACTATGCCAAAGCCTTTGACTGTGTGGATCACAAGAAACTGTGGAAAATTCTGAAAGAGATGGGAATACCAGACCACCTAACCTGCCTCTTGAGAAATCTGTATGCAGGTCAGGAAGCAACAGTTAGAACTGCACATGGAACAACAGACTGGTTCCAAATAGGAAAAGGAGTACGTCAAGGCTGTATATTGTCTCCCTGCTTATTTAACTTATATGCAGAGTACATCATGAGAAATGCTGGACTGGAAGAAACACAAGCTGGAATCAAGATTGCCGGGAGAAATATCAATAACCTCAGATATGCTGATGACACCACCCTTATGGCAGAAAGTGAGGAGGAGCTAAAAAGCCTCTTGATGAAAGTGAAGGAGGAGAGCGAAAAAGTTGGCTTAAAGCTCAACATTCAGAAAACGAAGATCATGGCATCCGGTCCCATCACTTCATGGGAAATAGATGGGGAAACAGTGGAAACAGTGTCAGACTTTATTTTTTTGGGCTCCAAAATCACTGCAGATGGTGACTGCAGCCATGAAATTAAAAGACGCTTACTCCTTGGAAGAAAAGTTATGACCAACCTGGATAGTATATTCAAAAGCAGAGACATTACTTTGCCGACTAAGGTCCGCCTAGTCAAGGCTATGGTTTTTCCTGTGGTCATGTATGGATGTGAAAGTTGGACTGTGAAGAAAGCTGAGCGCCGAAGAATCGATGCTTTTGAACTGTGGTGTTGGAGAAGACTCTTGAGAGTCCCTTGGACTGCAAGGAGATCCAACCAGTCCATTCTGAAGGAGATCAACCCTGGGATTTCTTTGGAAGGAATGATGCTAAAGCTGAAACTCCAGTACTTTGGCCACCTCATGCGAAGAGTTGACTCATTGGAAAAGACTCTGATGCTGGGAGGGATTGGGGGTGGGAGGAGAAGGGGACGACCGAGGATGAGATGGCTGGATGGCATCATGGACTCGATGGACGTGAGTCTGAGTGAACTCTGGGAGATGGTGATGGACAGGGAGGCCTGGCGTGCTGCGATTCATGGGGTCGCAAAGAGTCGGACATAACTGAGCGACTGAACTGAACTGTTTCTGGACCAGGTAAGAAATGCCTCTAGAGAAGAAAATGGCTGGCAATTATGAACCTATCTAGGAAAGGCTCTTCCCTGTCTGGAATTTTATTTCATCTATTCTTCTTACTAATAAAGCAGTACAATTTCTTTAAAAAAAATAATCCTGTATTTTATTTTTTAAAATTTGCTATTTTAGTGGGACTATTGCCTTTCCATGGTCTATTACATCATATTTGTAAGCAAAATTTCAATCCCATTACACCTAAACAAACAAATGTATGTTTAATTATTTGAGATACATGCTAAGAAACAGAATTGTAAATGGTCTTAAAAACAAGCCTTTTCCTCTACTGTTGTCTGAAAACAGTAATGATACTGTACACAATACAGAATCACTGGCCTTACCCCCTCACCAGTGTCTAAAGTGGCCAGGGTATAACCAGTTTCCAAAATATGCCAGTCAAACAGCAGTTGACTCATTCATTACAGCACTAGTTGTATACATTTAGGATGATTATATATCCCAATTTTCCCTGGACAGTTTTATGTTGTAACTACAATCAGTGCCTCTTTTACTCACAAACACATCCCAGGTAAAATGATAAATTATATGTCCCATCTCAGTTTATGTATGGATAATAGGCCTGAAGAAAGATAACCTTTTAATTTTCACCGTACCTCCTGCACCTCAAGCTTATGTATGTCATTAGACTTACTGTCAACATACTGGCATGTTGGTTCTGAACCATGGCCCTGTTACAGTATCATTTGCCAAAAACCAAAATAAATGGATTCATAATTTTTTTTTCTATTATGTTCATATACTGCTGCTTTAAGAAAAGCCATAATAAAATTTCAGTATTAATACAACTTTATGCTCCCATAGGTAAAATGAAGTTTACTCCTATTAAAATATTTTTATATTTTAATCTAGACTATTTAATGTTTTAAGACACTTAGATATGCTCCACTGCCTCCTCTTTTAACCATAATATAGTAGATACTTGAAACACAAAGCCTGAAAGCAACTTTGGAATTTTCGTCATTTTTATAGGTGTCATATAAAACAGGTTGCATTTAATTCTCCATGGAGTAAAGTCTGGAAATGAGGCTGAATTATTTGCAGATGACAAATTTTAGACCCGAAAACATGCTTGGTACATTGGAGAAAATTAAATCACTTGAGCCATCAAGTTTTTCTTAAAGCGTCTCGATATGCTTTTGACTGATACCATCTGTTATCTCCTGAAAAAATTATTTTCCTTTGGAAGGTATTCATCAAATTATAGGTGACATATTTGTTTGAGAATATAGTAGACCATCTGGTTCTACAAAAACGCGTCTTTAAAAAATATTGCCATCCTATCTCAGCAACACCATCCATATTTTTCAGAAGCTTTTTTTGTTGTTGTTGTTACATTCCCAAAACAGAAACACATGATATTTTTGGCTCCTGGTTAAAGAAGCAAAGAAAAACATTTATAAAAAAGATTTTTCTAAGCACCATGATATTCTACAGCTCTTCACTAAAAGAATAAGTAGGTGACTGGAGAATAGAGTGTTGAGAAGAAAGGAAGAAGGCATGGTGAGCTCAATGAATACTTCATATCTTGAATAGAAAGCCACTAAAACAAAGAGCCTCGCAACCTTCTCCCTGCATATATGAGCTCTGTATAATACCGAGGTATATTACCTTATTTGTAATCAAGACTATGAATATTGAGTTTACAGACATATTCTCATTCCTGTGACTATCCGGCAATTGCAACTTAGTGATACAAAAAAATTTTTCTTTTCCTAAGGATGCCTTTCTACTTATTAAAATAAGAGATGAGAAACCTAAGAAAATAACCTCACTTCTGATTCCCTATTTGGGCTCAGTAAACGTTGTGCTTATGCTTTAAGTCACTCAGTTGCATCCGACTCTTTGCAACCCCGTGAACTAGCCTGCCAGGCTCCTCTGTCCATGGGAGTCTCCAGGCAAGAACCCTGGAGTGGACTGCCATGCCCTCCTCCAGGGGTCTTCCCAACCTAGGAATTGAACCCAGGTCTCCCATACTGCAGGCAGATTCTTTACCATCTGAGCCACTAGGGAAGCCCTTCAGTAAACTTGGAAAGACCAAATTTTCTCCAACTAAAAAATGGGTCACTTTCTTACCAGAACAAAGCTTATCGATATCAAGCCTTTTTTTTGTTTTTTAACACTGTGAACTACAGCAATTGTTCTCAGACATTCAACCATACATTTCAGCAGCTCTTGCAAGTGGTGGTAAAACACTGTGAAAGAAAGTAGCAAGATTTTCCTATTTCACCACATTTAAATGGTATCATACTCATTTCTTCATTTAAAAACATTTACTGAGCCCTTATTATGTGACCAGCACTACCAAACACTGAAGATCTAATATTGAACAAAAACGGTTACAGCCCCTGGTCCTGGGAGTTTAAAATCTAGTAAATTAAAGAAGCACTATTGAAAGGATCAACAGGGGACTTCCCTGGTGGTCCAGTGGTCAAGATTCTACACTGCTAATACATGGGTTCAATCCCTGCTCAGGGAACTAAGATACTACATGAAACACAGTACAGCCAGGAAAAAAAATCAACACATGTAAAATTAGAAGCGTAAAAAGGGTTATGGAGACAGAGACATGAAGTCCATTGTGGGGGGTGTGTGTGTATGTGTGTGGTTCGTCACTCAGTCGCGTCTGACTCTTTGAGACCCCATGGACTGTAGACCACCAAGCTCCTCTGTCCAGGGAATTCTCCTCCATGGAATTCTCCAGGCAAGAATATTGGAGTAGGTAGCCATTGCCTTCTCCAGGAGATCATCCCGACATAGGGATCAAGCTAGGAGACTGAAGGTCACAGCGTCTGTGAGGAAGTACACAGGAGATACCGAGTGTGAGGAGGAGTTAATTCAGTAAGGAGGGGAGGAAAGATCCTTGCCAAAAGGAAGACGTAAAAGCAACAACAAAATTGTCTCACCTTTGACTTGAACTAAAGACCCTCTTAATGAAAGTGAAAGAGAAGAGAGGGAAAAGCTGGCTTAAAACTCATCATTCAAGAAATGAAGATCATGGCATCTGGGCCCATCACTTCACGGCAACTAGCTGGGGAAACAATGGAAACAGTCACAAACTTTATTTTCTTGGGCTTCAAAATCACTGCAGAAGGTGACTGCAGCCATGAAATTAAAAGATGCTTACNTTGAACTAAAGACCCTCTTAATGAAAGTGAAAGAGAAGAGAGGGAAAAGCTGGCTTAAAACTCATCATTCAAGAAATGAAGATCATGGCATCTGGGCCCATCACTTCACGGCAACTAGCTGGGGAAACAATGGAAACAGTCACAAACTTTATTTTCTTGGGCTTCAAAATCACTGCAGAAGGTGACTGCAGCCATGAAATTAAAAGATGCTTACTCCTTGAAAGAAAAGCTATGACAAACCTAGATAGCATATTAAAATAGCAGAGACATTAGTTTGCTCACAAAGGTCTTTCTGGTCAAAGCTATGGTTTTTTCCAGTAGTCATGTATGGTTGTGAGAAGTGGACCATGAAAAAGCTGAATGCCAAAGAATTGATGTTTTTAAATTGTAGTAATGGAGAAGACTTTGAGACTGCATGGAGTCTCCCTTAGACTGCATGGAGATCAAACCAGTCAATCCTAAAGGAAATCAGTCCTGAATATTCATTCAAAGGACTGATGCTGAGGCTTGAATACTTTGACCACCTGATGCAAAGAACTGACTCATTAGAAAGGCCCTGATGCTGGTAAAGACTGAAGGCAGGAAGAGAAGGGGAAGGCAGAGGATGAGATGGTTGGATGGCATCACTGACTCGATGAACATGAGTTTGAGCAAGCTCTGTGAGTTGGTGATGGACAAGGAAGCCTGGTGTCCATTGAGTTGCAAAGAGTCGGACACGACTGAATGACAACTGAACTGGACTTCATCATTGTAATATAATTCACATTTTATATCTGGGAAGGAATTAGCATTTCTGATAAAATGCTTAAGCAATATTCTGATGGATATTAATTGGTTTTAGGAGTCTAGGAACTATTAACCCTGCTGTCAGTTGACCTGTAACTAGATATTCATTTTCCTTTCTGTCTGGTCCATCCGTGATTATGATTATTGAAGTCAGCTTATTTTTTTCTATACATATCACTACCAAGAGAAATCTCTAAATTATCCTAGAGATCTTTTCAATTGTAATAAAATAGTAACAAAATGCTCATACAAGCTCATAATTATTGTCAGAAAAGTATTTATCACAGTTTTGGAGGACCCATCAAGATGAGCTTCTCGCACAAAGACCCACCAGAGTGAAGGGGATCAAAGAACAGCACAAGCAGGCTGGTGAGATTGTGTTGTGTTGCCCTAACCTTCCTGTGCCTGCATTTTGACTGGAAGTTTTTGCTACTACGTCAAATTCAGCTCACTCTCGTGTTCACATGTCAAAGTTCAGTGGCCGTTATATCTGTCTTCTATTACTACTACAAGTTACCATACATTAGCGTCTTGAAACAGAAGCCTCTTATCTCATGATTCTCTGGATCAGAAGTCCAGGAACAGGGCAGCTCAGTTGGTTCCTCTGCCTTAGAGTCTCAGACTGAAATCAGGGTGTCGGCTGGACTATGTTCCTTTCTAGGTGCTCTGGGGATACATCTTCTGAACTCATTCAAGTTGAAGAACAAATTCAGTTCATGTGGTTATAGGACTGAGGTATCCATTTCTTTGCCAGCTATCAACTGTTCACCTTTCTTGGCTCTTTTAAATCTGCTTTGTTCCCTTGTCTTCCATCTTTAAACCAGCAACAGTGCATCAGGTCCTTCTCACACTTCAAATCTTTCTGACTTCCCTTTCAATCCCATCTCTTATATTTCCAGCTAGAGGAAGTCTCTACTTTTACAGGTCCAAATGTAGTGGCTCAGACAGTAAAGAATCTACCTGCAATGTGGGAGACCCAGGTTCGATCCCTGGGTCAGAAAGATCCTTGGGAGAAGGGAACTGCTACCCACTCCAGTATTCTTGCTTAGAGAATTCCATGGACAGAGGAGCCTTGTGGGCTACAGTCAATAGGGTCATAAAGAGTCAAACACAACTGAGTGACTAACATTTTCACATGATTCTTAACACCCAGATAACCCAGGATAATCTGTTTTAATGTTTATAATCTTAACTGCACCTGCAAAGTCCCTTTTGCCATGTAACATAGGTTCCATGGGATTCATAGTTTCCAGGGAAAAGGGCATTGGCATATTTGGGGGGGGGGGTGTCTATTATTTAGCCATTTGAGAGGATGACTGTCTGTCAGCCATCTTAAAAGATGACTTCTTTTGACACATTTTGCCATCCAAGGTGAGAACTTGTTAAGTTAGTTTAGGTTTGCAGTTTGGGTCCCATCACTGACCTCCTTCAGAGTAGGACTGTGTGATTTGACATGTAAGGGATATCAATTTCCCTCAGGAAGGGGAACTAGCTATGATATCCCATGGTTTTGGAAAATGCATTTACCAGTTCTCTGGTAAATGTTGAGAACTTCTAGAGATGTTTGAGGAATTCATAAGTATATATTGTCTTCTTCCTGCAGGGCTTAATTTTGGACACATTTGTGTCTGCTTTCTGGCTATAATATTGTATTCGACTCAGGATTCTCTATATGTTTGCCTATGTATTTTATTTTATTTTATTTTATTTTATTTTTTTTTCTTTTGCCTATGTATTTTAGAAGCTGCTTGTAGGCCCTTGCGTTTACAGTCAGTAGAAATTCTCTAGGAATCTTTTAGATACACAGATTCCCATTTGCTGTGAGCAGCTGTTCTCTAACTTTTGGTTTTAGGATACCTTTATACTCTTAAAAAAGAATTGAGGATGCCAAATAGCTTTTTAATGGGCGTTCTATCCATGGATTTTTACTATATTGCAGGTTATAAGCCAAGAAAAAAATGAACATATTTCTTAATTCTCTTATAAATGTAACAATTTCATATAGCATAAATACCATATTTCTATGAAGAGCTAAAAATTACTCAGGACAAAAGCATATTTAGTTATAAGACAAGGGTTGTGCTACTGTTTTGCAAAACTCTTTAATATCTGGCTTAATAGAAGATAAGCTGTGTTCTCACATCCACTTCTATATTCGGCCTGCTGTAATATGTTGTTTTGGTTTGAGTAATAAAGCAACCTGGATTTTCACAGGTAAATATTTGGAAAAGGGAGAAATAGTTAACAGCCTTTCAAATAATTGTGAACTCTTTGACACTACAAGTCTATAAATGGTAGTTTTTGAAAAGGTTAGCTGGCATGTGGAATTTGATACCATTGAACAAACTTTTTGTATCCCATTATATTAAAATCCATGGTTTTAATGTGCTTAAATGGATCTTTTTGGCACATATATAATTTTGCAACATCATGTATCTGTTGTTTGGAAAATACAGATTACCTGAGTTATGAGGATCTTCCAAATACTGACAAAAATTTCATTATAAAATAGCCAAAATATCACTTTAGTTGGTATCATCACCAATATCAAGACTGTTATGAAGCTGTGAAGCTTCTTGTGGCAGAAATAAGTTTTCCAAAATGAAAATTTTGTTCTTGACAGTTCAAATTTTATCACTGGCAACAAATACTATGAAATCTTTTTCTTGATATGACATTAACCTCATTCATTTTCAGAAATGGTCTGCCAACTACCAAGATTGAATAACCCAGTTTTTCCTTCACCTAAAAGCAGTATTAAATGAAAAAAAAAATGCTGCTAATTGCATTTATGTCACAGTGTGGCTATCAAATTCAAATCAAATAGACCTTCCAGCCAAGGGGATCCCAAAGAACTTTTGGCCTGTTTTTGAGTTATTGAGAAAAGTTCTAAAATACTTTAAAACATGGAATTATTAAGTTACAGATAATTTGAATTTATGATGGTATATTTATTGCTGAGTAACAATTCCAATATTTAAAGCATTAAAAGAAAAGATTTATCATTCTTCATAATACTATGATTTAAACAAATGATTCTTCTGCTGGTTTTGCCTGAGCTCATTCATGCAGCCAGTTCAGCTGGAGAGTCAACCATGTGAGAAGATCCACAATGGTCTCACGCACATGTCAGACAGTTAATGACTGTGATCTCTGGGAACCCCAGTTTTTCTCTAGGTGTCTTTTCATCCTCCAGTAGGCTAGATTGGCTTCCAAACATGGTGATCTCAGGGCAAAAGTTCAAAAAGGTGAAAGTAGAACTTGCCACACTCAATTAGCCTAAGAATGTCACAAAGTTTGATGGAAGGACCTGCAAAGACTCTATGGCCATATTTAATATCATAAATGGCCACTGAAGGTCTCTTTTAATGTAATTAAAACAAGTCACCTTAGAGAAATGTTCAAATCAAATAGCCACAAAATTTCTTATTGTTAGTGTCTGCCTTAGATGATGGGGATTAACGTATCCCCAAAAAAAACAACACAAATCTCAAGTGTGAGTTCTTTAAAATATTGCTCAATTGCTTTTTAAGGACATGTTCAAAGAAGGATAGGGACCTGGCAAAAGGTCATAAAAGTTCCCATTGGCCAAATAAAAGACAATTTCAGTATCAAAATAAGAAACAATAATAATAGATTATTTCATTTTAAATAACAGAAGACCCCACGAATCCATACTGATACAAATTAACAGAAAAGACTGCTTTCCTTATAGTGGAATGCCAAGTAATAAATGTAGAAGGAATACTGGAATTAGGAAAATCACCATGTGACAACCACTGATTAATAATTGCTTCAGGCAAAAATCATTCAAGACACTAAAGCTGGTAGGCATAAGGTTGAGGAGAATGTAATAGGGAAGCACAAATCTAACTCGACATTGGATCTGGGTTTGTTTGTTTTTTTAACTTTGGCCTCTGTATGCTGTTGCCTTTTGCTATAAGTTGAGAATTTTGGCTATAACCTGAAATATACAGGACAGTTCATTCTCAAGGCCCTGATCTTTAGAGGTATAACACTTTTCCATTCATATAGAGATAAAAAGTTGCAGAACAGAGAATAACATTTGTTTTGCTGGCAGTTTATAGGAACATCATGACTGGACCCACTTGAACAACTGCAAGAACATAGGAGTCTGGCACCAAAAAGTGTTCAGCAACCAACCATACACCCCGACCTTTTCACAAAAAAGAAGCCTGAATTCTTACTTGGGTAAGATGACTCTTTGAGCTACTAGTCTACCATCTTCTTGGGCTGCTGGCTTTCTAAATAAAGTCGCGATTCCTTGCCTCTAACAACTCATCTCTCCCTTTACTGGCCTATCCTGTACTACTGAGTACTACCACTGTACCGCTGCACAAGCCTGGACTCAGTAACAAGAAGAGGAATAATTTACAAGACCTCAAAGTAATTTCCTACAGAAGACATTTTAATTAAAGAAAGAAGAAGTCTGGCAAATATGACCTTAACCAAATGATCAAAGTTAGCTTCACCAGTAATAAAAAAAATAAATGTGACAGGCTCCTGATAACGTACACTGAGAAGAACACAACTTTTGTAACATTCTTGCCAAAATTGCAGAGCCCAAATTTAATCAAAATGAAATCTCAGATAATCATGAATTGAGGAAGATTCCACCTCAATAAGTGAACTACATTCTTCAAAAATGTTGGGTATGAAAGAAAAAGAATGATTTAGGAGTTAGTCCAGATTGAAGGAAAGTATAATAATAGGAAAGCTATTGCAATGTGTCTTTCTAGGAGTCTAAAGTGTTCTTTAATGTACATTAGCAGGGCAATTAGTGAAATCTGAATCAGGTCTTGGGATTAGGTAATAGTATTGTACTGGTGTTAATTTCCTGATTTTGTAATCGTGCCATGGTTATAAAAGTAATATACTCATTAACAGGAAATATACACGGAAGTGTTTATGGCATTATGAAGTGTTGCGGGGCTTCCCAGGCGACTCAGTGGTAAAGAATCTGCCTGCCAGTATAAGGGAAGTGTTTTCCACCCCTGGGTCGGGAAGATACCCAGCAGTAGGAAATAGCAACCCACTCCAGTATTCTTGCCTGGAAAGTTGCATGGACAGAGGGGCCTGGAGGGCTACAGTCCACGGCGTCACAAAGAGTCGGACAAGACTGAACAACTGAGCCTGCATGCAAAGTGTTACAAACCTGCAGCTTATTCACAAATGATTCAAAAATTATAATATTTTTTACATATTTACCTAATACAAGAGAAAACATAAGGTAAGTGTGTTTAGAGTGTTAACGTTTGAAGCATCAATATGAAAGGTAATTTACACAGTTTTTCATAGGTTATTTTTTTACTTTTCTGAAATAATTTATTAAATTTAATAAACTTTTAAATTTACAATAAAAAATTAAATAAAACTATAACTGAGCAGAACCTCCTGGGGCCTTCCTAAGGCAGATCCTACCATTTTCCTCTGCCTGTCTCTTGTCTGAAGGAAAATTGTGGACTCCTAGGCCTTCCCTAAGCTACAGAGAATTCATTTAATTCTTCCAAAGAGAAGTGAGAAAACGCAGTAACAAAAGAAAATAGTCAAAATAATAATAGTTTATCCACTAAAAAAGGCAAGAACCTTTAGTTCCTTCTCAAGGACTGTAGAGAATATTCTGAGCCATATCCTTTCAGCTTTTTTTGCAGACACTGAAACCTCCACCAGATGGAAGAAGCTAACTGAATGCCATCCACGAGCATGTAGACCCCAGACCAATAAGAAGCAGAAGGTTGATGATGTTGACTCCTGATTATCTCACCACCAATCAGAAGAATTTCCACCAGCTGATCACATACCCTACAACCCTCTTCCTCATCCTGTCTTTAAACCCTTTCCCTGGAAACCACCAGGAGTTCAGGCCTTTTCCTTTGCACATTAGCTTTCGGCACTCCTGGGTTGGTGCCCTGCAGTATATGCCACATTTTCCTTCACCACAACCTGGTGTCAGTAGATTGCTTTTACTGCACTGGTGAGCAGACTCATTTGGTTTGACAAAAAATCAATTTAGAAATTACTCTTCAAAGATAGAGAATTTAAATGATCTTCTCTTGAGCCAAAATATAAAATTGTACACAAAACTTAAAAGAACCAGTAGCAAACTACTAAGTCTGCATATATTATTTTTACAACACTCTGGTATTACATTTCCTAACCGAAAGATAGGAACATTTTGGCTGCTACTTTTTAAGACTAAATTCTGAAATTCAAAGCTGAGTGAAAAGTGAAAGTTCAATCATCAAAGAGTCACTTTGGATGAGATTCAAGGTGCATCATAACATTGCCAACAAAAAGTCTTAGAAAACAGTTTTAAAAATCTTCAAAAATAAGTGTTGGTTTGAGAAATGCAGCAGTTAGGAAAACTCATGTAAACACAGAGATCTCAGAGCTGTTCAAATTAGTCCAAATCTATTTCAGATTTCTGGTTTCTAGAATCTATAAATACTATAATTTAATATGAAAAAGGAAGCAATCCAAATAAATCTAATGGGCAATTGGCAGGGATAAACCATCACAAAGGAAGACAATGAATATGTGAAAAGGCCTCAACATATCAGGAAAATGCAAATTAAAACCACAATGAAATTCCATTACAGTTACACCAAAAGGTTAGAAATCTAAATTCGTTTTAAATTGACAGCTCCAAATATTGGTGAGGATACAGAGCAACTGAACTCGCATCTATTGTTGATTAGATTGTAAAATGGTTGTTGGGCTGCACCTGCCAGGCTTGCAAGCCCTGTACCTGCCCAGCTTTAAGACCAAAGGAGAAGCCTGGAGCTGGCGGCAATAGAAGTATCAACGGTCTAACCCACGGGTCCCCAACCTTTTCAGCAGCAGAAACCAGTTTTACAAAAAACAGTTTTTCCACAGGCTCAGGGGTTGGGGGATGGTTTGGGGATAATTCAATCACTTTATTGTGCACTTTATTTCAATTATTATTCTACATCTCCACCTCAGATCATCAGGCATTAGATCCCAGAGGTCGGGGACCCCTTGCTCAAGGGCTAGGGGATCTTACTTACATTTCTGGAGCAACACTGCATGCTGTGCAACTGGTAGGCAGAACATGGCGGCAGTCCATGCTCCCCGGGAAGGAGAGGTTGCTATTTATGGAGTAATTAGTGTCAGGTGGCTCATTGGTTACCAGGAACTAACAAAAGGGCATGTCTCTCATGGCCCTTTTGATTAGCTAACAGTTGGAGATGAGCTGATTTAAAGGTTAGAACAATCACTAATGGTCTTCCACAACTGCTCAGCAGTAAAGAATCTGCCTGCAATGCAGGAGACACAGGAAAAGCAGGTTCGATCCCTGGGTCAGGAAGATCCCCTCTGGGAGGAAATGGCAACCCACTCCAGTATTCTTTCCTGGAGAATCCCATGGACAGAGAAGCCTGGTGGGCCACAGCTTGCCAGAGGGCTACAGGTTGCAAAGCGTCGTACATGACTGAACCCAAGCACAGGTGGACGATCACTAGCTGGGATAGGGACAAGTTTGTAGTTGGGTGAGCTATGTGATTGTAGGTGTAGGTGAAACAGACACTGGTTGAGTGATGTACAGAGAAGATAAGAGAGCAATTAGGTGGCCCAGTCATACAGTTCTAAAAATAACTGTGTTCCAATTACAGAAAGACACAAAATTCTCCAAAACAGGGAATGAATATATTTCATTTATTGTTAGAGTCCCTGGTGACTAAGATTAAAGAAAAAACAAAACAAAAGGTAAACAAATAGGCATCAGGCCAATCTTAAGAAAACTTTCTGTATTAAGATTTTACCATTATTCAAAAAATTTTAAACATTAGTATAAAAGTTTTAATTATTGATAAATGCTTATAAATAAATATCTTATAAAAAGGTTACAATATTCAGTACTCCTAATTATGGTAATACTTGTGTGGATTAAATATTTTCACAGTGTGGGATAAAATGCAAACAACATTTTGTTCACAGCTGATCCTCATTTCTTTTCTGACAGGGAGTCAATTTATTGGAAATAACATATCTGTCTTATAGATGAATAAATAATCAGTAACTGCACTCACTGAAGTTCATGGTTCATGTATTGCTGAAGCCTGGCTTGGAGAATTTTGAGCATTACTTTACTAGCGTGTGAGATGAGTGCAATTGTGCAGTAGTTTGAGCATTCTTTGGCATTGCCTTTCTTTGGGATTGAAATGAAAACACCTTTTCCAGTCCTGTGGCCACTGCTGAGTTTTCCAAATTTGCTGGCATATTGAGTGCNCTGAAGCCTGGCTTGGAGAATTTTGAGCATTACTTTACTAGCGTGTGAGATGAGTGCAATTGTGCAGTAGTTTGAGCATTCTTTGGCATTGCCTTTCTTTGGGATTGAAATGAAAACACCTTTTCCAGTCCTGTGGCCACTGCTGAGTTTTCCAAATTTGCTGGCATATTGAGTGCAGCACTTTCACAGCATCATCTTTCAGGATTTGAAATAGCTCAACTGGAATTCTATCACCTCCACTAGCTTTGTTCGTAGTGATGCTTTCTAAGGCCCACTTGACTTCACATTCCAGGATGTCTGGCTCTAGGTGAGTGAGCACACCATTGTGATTATCTGGGTTGTGAAGGTCTTTTTTGTACAGTTCTTCTGTGTATTCTTGCCACCTCTTCCTAATATCTTCTGCTTCTGTTAGGTCGGTACCATTTCTGTCCTTTATCAAGCCCATCTTTGCATGAAATATTCCCTTGGTATCTCTAATTTTCTTGAAGAGATCTCGTCTTTCCCATTCTGATGTTTTCCTCTATTTCCTTGCATTGATTGCTGAGGAAGACTTTCTTATCTCTCCTTGCTATTCTTTGGAACTCTTTATGGCAGAAAGTGAAGAAGAACTAAAAAGCCTCTTGATGAAAGTGAAAGAGGAGAGCGAAAAAGTTGGCTTAAAGCTCAACATTCAGAAAACTTAGATCATGGTGTCTAGTCCCATCACTTCATGGCAAATAGATGGGGAAACAGTGTCAGACTTTATTTTTTTGGGCTCCAAAATCACTGCAGATGGTGATTGCAGCCATGAAATTAAAAGATGCTTACTCCTTGGAAGGAAAGTTATGACCAACCTAGATAGCATATTCAAAACCAGAGACATTACTTTGCCAACAAAGGTCTGTCTAGTCAAGGCTATGGTTTTTCCAGTGGTCATGTATGGATGTGAGAGTTGGATTACAAAGAAAGATGAGTGCCGCAGAATTGATGTTTTTGAACTATGGTGTTGGAGAAGACTCTTGAGAGTCCCTTGGACTACAAGGAGATCCAACCAGTCCATCCTAAAGGAGATCAGCCCTGGTTGTTCATTGGAAGGACTGATGATGAGGCTGAAACTCCAATACTTTGGCCACCTCATATGAAGAGTTGACTCACTGGAAAAGACCCTGATGCTGGGAGGGATTTTGGGGCAGGAGGAAAAGGGGACGACAGAGGATGAGATGGCTGGATGACATCACCGACTCGATGGACATGAGTTTGGGTGAACTCCAGGAGTTGGTGATGGACAGGGAGGCCTGGTGTGCTGCGATTCATGGGGTCACGAAGAGTTGGACACGACTGAGCAACTGAACTGAACTGCACTGAGCTTTCAAGATTGCAGAGATGTAGATATGTATCTAAAACTATACTCTGTCCAAATTATGAACATCTGACCACTGTTCTTGTAAACTTCAAGCGACGCTATATATTACCTAAATCCACACAGTTACCTTGTTTGTATTATCTGAGAAAAATTTGGGGTATAAATGTTCAATACCAAGTAAATTTAGCATTCTTTAATGTCAACTTAAATTGTAGGTCTAAGACCCTTAATTACATTTATGACTTCAGACTTAATTAACTTTAAGACCTAAGGCTTAGACAAACTTAAGTAATTAAATAGAAATCTCTACTTGTGACAGAGGATGTGGTACTTGGCAAGTAGAGACACAAGCAGTAGTATCAAGCAAAAACACTAGGTAATTTTTACTTATGTGTTGTTATTCACTCATACATTTGTTCTTCTTAATACTCATTTTAAGAGGGTAAAACTAGCAGAGTGAAATACTGTCTTAAAATGTGCTTGAGTGCTTCCCTAATGGCTCAGTGGTGAAGAATCTGCCTGCTGATGCCGGGCACACAGGTTCTATCCCTGGTCCCAGAAGATCCCACATGCTGAGAGACAACTAAGCCCCTGTGCCAACTACTAAGCCAGCTCTCTAGAGCCCACATGCCTAGACCCCATACTCCACAACAAGAGAAGCTACTGCAATGAGAAGCCTGTGCAGTGCAGCTACAGATTAGCCCTTGCTCACTGCAGCTGGAGAAGGCCCTCACACAGCAAAGGAGACCAAGAACAGCCACCGATAAACAAACCTTTAAAAAATGTGCATTTAAAAACTAATGGTCTATTTAAGCAGTATCATCTCATTATGTAGTACATATATATTTTAAATAAAAACATTTGGAGGTAATAAGATTAAATTTTAAAAGAAGTTATGTATAATAGAGAAAGCAAGCTCTGGTAGCCCACAAATAAAGTTGGTCTTTGTAGGCTGTACAAAAATATTTTTGTTTTCTTCATGTTCTACCCAGATGTCAGGATTTTTTTCCTTTGGGAAGGGTTTATTGAGAATTGAGCTGTTCTGGCATATTTCACAAATATAAACAATCATAAGCAAATCCACCAGAAAAATAAGGGATTTCTCACTAGTGTAAAGTTAACATTCCTTTGGTAGTTGTAATGTATTAACTACATTAATACATTAATGTATATTAATTACTAATACATTAATATACATTAACTACTCTAGTTAATAATTTAGGCAAATATGTGGATATTTCTTTTTCTTAGAAACTTATGGTTTTACTCAACAGTAATTCCATTGATGATCTATCCAGGATAAGTCCGCAAACGCCATAATAAACCGACCAGGTGTTTTTTATACTCCATCATCTGTTACTCCCCTGAAGCACAGACCCTCTCTCTTTGGAACCAAGGGTTGGCCTCTGGAAAGGAAGTACACTATCAATAGTGAGTTAGGATAGATAGGCTCCACATTTTCTTAGTTAAGTGAAAAAGAGAAGCTCAGCCAAACCTAAGTTATTAATATGAATACAATGTAGTAATTGCATTACCTTTGAGGATGGATAGAAGTATACTCATGTTCATGAACTTGGACTGATATGGTCATTTCCAACAAACTGACTTTTAAGAAAATTTTATTTATGGGTTTCAAATACCTGGGTCAACAACTCTGGTTCTGGCCCAAATGAAGAATTTTGGATTTTCTCTCTTGCCTAAAAAAAAAAAAAAAAAAGTGATAGTTTTCAAGATACTGAACATCAAGCTATGAAAGACAGCGATCTCTGAGATATGAACAAGGAAAAGGTGAGCCCTATGATTGTCGCAACCGAGTACTTTGGTAAAGTTGCAGACCAGAGTGTGGAGGAAAGGACCAATAAACTGAAGCAGTGCAATGACTTAGAATTCCTTGAAAGGCATAAGCTACCAAAACTCACTCAAGAATAACTAAATAACCTGGATAGCCCTATATGTACTGAATATTGTATAGTATATTAAATAAAGAAATTGAATTTTTAGGTAGAAACCGTCTGACAAAGGAAACTCCAAGCCCTGGAAGCTTCAGTGATGAATTCTACCAAATATCTAGAGAGAAACAGTATCACTTTTTCAGAAACACTTCCAAAAAATTGAAAAGGAGGGCATACTTCACAATCCATTATAAAAGGCATTGCTGTATTACTAAAACCAGACAAAGATACTATAAGAAGTCCAATCATCAGTATCCCTCATTAATATACATGCCAAAATTTGAAATAAAATTTTTGCAAACCAAATATAACAATATATAAAATGTGTAATACATCATGAATGGGGCTTCCCTGTTGGCTCAGACAGTAAAGAATCTGCCTGTAATGTGGGAGACCAGAATTTGATCCCTGGGTCAGGAAGACCCCTGGAGAAGGGAATGTCTACCCACTCCAGTATTCTTGTCTGGACAATTTCATGGAAAGAGGAGCCTGGCAGGCTATAGTCCATGCGGTCATAAGTAGTTGGACACAACTGGTCAACTGGCACTTTGAACTTTTTAATATGTTAGTTTTATTCCAGGAATGTAAGATCAGCTTATAATTTGAAAATCAATAAATATAATTCACCACATTAAACAACTAGAAAAGGGGAAAAAAGCATATGATATGTCAATAGATACAGGAAAGGACTGAACAAAATCCAACACCCTTTCCTAATAAAAAATTTCTCAATGAACTGAAAATAGGAAAAAGCTTCCTCAACCTGATAAAGGGCATTTATGAAAAATGTATAAGTAACATTAGACTTTATGATGAATGTTTTCACCTTAATTTCAGGAACAAGACAAGGATGTCTGCTTCCACTATTTCAGTTCAATACTGTACCAGGAGTTTTAGCCAGATGAATAAAGCTAGAACAAAAAATAAAAGAAATTCATATAGGAAAGGAAGAAGTGAAACTGTCATTATTCACATATGATATCATTACCTATGTAGAAGATCCAATGGCATCCACACACAAAAAAGCTTTGAGATTATGAATTCTTAATATAAGAACTGTAAATGTTAAGTCTAATGACTCTAATATTTGGAATTCAGGAGTGTTTTAAAATGAGTTGGGCTTGGGGAAAGAGTCACAATTATTTTAGATAAAAGATATTGTTAAAAAGTTCACTAACATTCAGAAAACTAAGATCATGACATCTGGTCCCATCACTTCATGGGAAATAGATGGGGAAACAGTGGAAACAGTGTCAGATTTTATTTGGGGGGGCTCCAAAATCACTGCAGATGGTGATTGCAGCCATGAAATTAAAAGATGTTTACTCTTTGGAAGGAAAGTTATGACCAACCTATACAGCATATTGAAAAGCAGAGATATTACTTTGCCAACAAAGGTCTGTCTAGTCAAGGCTATGGTTTTTCCAGTGGTCATGTATGGATGTGAGAGCTGGACTGTGAAGAAAGCTGAGCACCGAAGAATTGATGCTTTTGAACTCTGGTGTTGGAGAAGACTCTTGAGAGTCCCTTGGACTACAAGGAGATCCAACCAGTCCATGCTAAATGAGATCAGTCTGGGGTGTTTATTGGAAGGACTGATGCTGAAGATGAAACTCCAGTACTTTGGCCACCTCATGTGAAGAGTTGACTCATTGGAAAAGACCCTGATGCTGGGAGAGATTGGGGGCAGGAGGAGAAGGGGACATCAGAGGATGAAATGGCTGGATGGCATCACCGAATCGATGGGTTTGAGTAAACTCCGGGAGTTGGTGATGGACAGGGAGGCCTGGCATGCTGTGATTCATGGGGTCACAAAGAGTCGGACACGACTGAGTGACTGAACTGAACTGAATTCTGACCACATAATATCTGTAAATAATCAAACCGCTGATAGTACTTATAATGATTTTTTAAAAATAGTACATATATGAATTACACTTGCTATAAAGCTACTTGTTAAATAGGTCAACTATTATATAAGCACAGTGTCTTTACTGATTCCCTGTAGTTGTTTGCATGGTTTCAACATAATTAGAAAAAACAAATTTATAATCATAATTGTACCAGAAATCTCACGCTTGAAGGCAAAATGCATTTCATTAAGTGGATAAGCCCACTCTAAAAGAATTAGAACTGCACTTCATGCATGGGATTTGGTTTGGTACCCATTCTATGACTAATAGGATTCCAGCCTTACAAGAATATATATGATCACTCCTGGCAAGTCACATACAATCATGAATTTGAGTTCTTAGAGGTGAAAAATGATTTTTGTTGTTGTTGAGTTGCTAAGTTGTGTCNTGTGCTATATCCTGTCTCTTATACACATCTAGATGTGTATAAGAGACAGTGGGAAATAGATGGGGAAACAGTGGAAACAGTGTCAGATTTTATTTGGGCAGGCTCCAAAATCACTGCAGATGGTGATTGCAGCCATGAAATTAAAAGATGTTTACTCTTTGGAAGGAAAGTTATGACCAACCTATACAGCATATTGAAAAGCAGAGATATTACTTTGCCAACAAAGGTCTGTCTAGTCAAGGCTATGGTTTTTCCAGTGGTCATGTATGGATGTGAGAGCTGGACTGTGAAGAAAGCTGAGCACCGAAGAATTGATGCTTTTGAACTCTGGTGTTGGAGAAGACTCTTGAGAGTCCCTTGGACTACAAGGAGATCCAACCAGTCCATGCTAAATGAGATCAGTCTGGGGTGTTTATTGGAAGGACTGATGCTGAAGATGAAACTCCAGTACTTTGGCCACCTCATGTGAAGAGTTGACTCATTGGAAAAGACCCTGATGCTGGGAGAGATTGGGGGCAGGAGGAGAAGGGGACATCAGAGGATGAAATGGCTGGATGGCATCACCGAATCGATGGGTTTGAGTAAACTCCGGGAGTTGGTGATGGACAGGGAGGCCTGGCATGCTGTGATTCATGGGGTCACAAAGAGTCGGACACGACTGAGTGACTGAACTGAACTGAATTCTGACCACATAATATCTGTAAATAATCAAACCGCTGATAGTACTTATAATGATTTTTTAAAAATAGTACATATATGAATTACACTTGCTATAAAGCTACTTGTTAAATAGGTCAACTATTATATAAGCACAGTGTCTTTACTGATTCCCTGTAGTTGTTTGCATGGTTTCAACATAATTAGAAAAAACAAATTTATAATCATAATTGTACCAGAAATCTCACGCTTGAAGGCAAAATGCATTTCATTAAGTGGATAAGCCCACTCTAAAAGAATTAGAACTGCACTTCATGCATGGGATTTGGTTTGGTACCCATTCTATGACTAATAGGATTCCAGCCTTACAAGAATATATATGATCACTCCTGGCAAGTCACATACAATCATGAATTTGAGTTCTTAGAGGTGAAAAATGATTTTTGTTGTTGTTGAGTTGCTAAGTTGTGTCTGCCAGGCTCCTCTGTCCTCCACTATCAAGTAGAGTTTGTTCTGATTCATGTCCATTGAGTCAGTGATGCTATCCAACCATCTCATCTTCTGTTGCCCCTTTCTCCTTTTGCCTTCGATCTTTCCCAGAATCAGGGTCTTTTCCAATGAGCTGGCTCTTCACATCAGGTGGCCAAAGTACTGGAGCTTCAGCATCAGTCCTACATTTTTAGGGATGGTGGTTAATCCTAGAAAAAAAAAAAAACAGCCACTTTTTCTTTGATTCCTTGCCTCAGAGTAGACAAGGTGACAACAGCAGATACAAGTAAGGAGGTTTGGAAGGAAAGGGGAAAGAAAGATGGAAAAACTAAAGAAAAAAAGGAAGGGAAGGGAACTGGAAAGTAGAGAATTGAGGAGAGGGAGGAGAGAAAAAGTTGAGGAAAGAAGGAGATGAATAAGGAGGAGAGAGAAGAGAAGAAAGGACATGGATGGGAGGAGAGAAAAGGAAATTCTGGAACAATAAAGGAGCCTGGATTTTTTTTTTAATCTTTGAATAGAAATTAGTTCTGTCTTTAAAACGGAGTAGTTCTAGTTTTGTTAAGCTAACAGCAAAGGCATTAATCAACACTTTTAATTGAACTTAGGTAAATAAAATAGGCCATGTTGAAAAGAACATAGATAATATAAAAGCTTTAGTCCATAGACTATATAAAACAGCTAATATTGATCTTGAGTTGCCACAAGATTTTGTTTGGAAATTTTCCTATTACACTGGGAAAAGAATATCAGTATATGATGAAACACCATTGCAAGCGTGATTCCATATATAGTGCATAGATTGAACCTATGTCTAATTTTTGCCATTTATTAACAAATGTAAAAAAGACTGACTGGGCTAAAAACATCCAGTGAGAGATCTTAGCACAAATATGCAATGAGAATCTTTTTTTTTTTTTTTTTTGGTTTGAGAGAGATGTTTGAAGATTTTCTGAGTCAAAAGGAGGACTTTAAAAAACTGTCCAAATCTGCTCTGAGACAGAATCTTTTTCTGGTAATATAATGTACAACCTCATCTCAAGAAAAGCTTGGTAGTCCTGATTATTTAAGCAGTTTCCGATTACTGTAAAATGGATTAAAACCTCTTTGAAGAAACTAGTAACCCACCCAACCCAGATGACTGTCATTAGACCTGAAACTAAATTTACCTTTTAATCTCACTTCTCTTTTCCCCATAAATGTCTCTACCAAGAAAGAAATCCTTGAGATGGCCTGCTATTTTACAAGTCTGTAAAATCCTTGACGTGTGTACATAGCTCAACGTTATTTAATGGCACTTTGTGTAAAAGGAATAGTAAATTGTAACTTACTAATGGACTTTTAAAAATGACAATGTTAAAGACAAATTATATTGCTCTTGCTTAGGAAAAAACACACCAAAATCATCACTACATTAGACACTGTTTTGAAGGTGAAGGTGAAGTCGCTCAGTCGTGTCCGACTCTTTGCGACCCCATGGACTGTAACCTACTAGGCTTCTCCATCCATGGGATTCTCCAGGCAAGAATACTGAAGTGGATTGCCATTTCCTTCTCCAGGGGATCTTCCTGACCCAGGGATCGAACCCGGGTCTCCCGCATTGGAGGCAGACGCTTTAACCGCTGAGCCACTGTTTTGAGGGGGAAATAATTCCAGAATTATCAGTAACAACATGTCGTGTGACATGACAACCACTTCTGGGGTGATGTGGAACATATGCCTAAACACAGGGAATAAGAACAATTTTAAGACTTATCAGGAAAGATAAGTTATAAGGCTTATCAGGAAACCCAGCTGGTATCTAAGGTGCTGAGCAGGATTAAACACCACAAATGGATTATGGGTATCAGGTAAAGTAGTCACGAGATAGCACGTCACATAAGCACAGTGACTGCTAAGGAAGAAATAATTCTTAGAAAAACAGAATGAAAATAGTATGACTGCTCCACTCACTCTTCTACAGCATAGAGATTATGGGTTGCCTGAAAGTACTAAATTACACGTGCAGAGATCTATGAAGTATTCAGTAATCTGATCCTACTTAGGGGAGATCAAAATCTACTCAGACTGTCAGTTTCTAATATTATCCAAATTTTATTTTCAGTTACAACAAACCAAACAAATGCTTGATATAAGCACCTGACATTCCCCCTGCAGGATTTTTTTTTAATCCTAGGCTGTACAAAATCAGACTACTAATACCATGTGAAAAAATTAGAGAATGTAAATTAAATAGTAGAATGTTTAACTTCAAAGTATAAAAAATAAGCCAGGTGCTAGTTAAGAGTATGGACAAGAGACAATGGTACAAAAGAAGGAATGTTACCTCCACACCCTAGAGGGTGAGGGTCAGGTATGGTTTTCCCAACATGTCTGCCATGTCTTTATTCTTTCTGTTTCTTGAAAGCCCTGGAGGAGAGCAGCAGAGAGGTCTTTATGTACATTTTGGGGGGCCAGGTGATGAAGTGAGGGTCAAAACAGCAGGAAAAGATGATAAATCTGACTTTTCCTACTAATCTACATACCCAAAGTGTAGCTGTTTGTAACCTCAGTAACAGGGTAAAAAAAATTACCTCTTGGTTGCCAACCCTAGATCATACATCATGTAACCCTTTCATTGTAATAGTTGTTCTTAGAGTGGTTCCACTAAATCAGAAAAGACCTTGCCTATTGATAGGGGAGGGAGAAATATGCAATGAAGTTTAAGTAAGCAGCTGGTCTGGACTTTTAGGTGATACTGAAGAGATATAACTTTATTCTAAGAGCATGAGGAAGCCACCAACTGTTTTGAGGATAAGTGGCAAGATCTATTGTATTCTTTAAATATTAGTTTGTAAAGAAGGAATTATGGAGAGGCTAGTCAGGATACTTTTGCTGTACTCTAGGTAAGAAATATTAGGGCTTAGAATATAGTGAAGAATAGAAGTAGACAGATTTAAGATATCTTACAGAGGAACTAAGAATACTTTCTTGTGGTTTGTGAATGGGGGATGAGAGAAAGGGGGAAATGAAAGCGATTCCCTGACTTTCTATTTGGGTCACTGAGGAAATAACTGATCTGAGGACAGACTAAGAGATTAATAGGTTTGGGAGTGAAGTCAGGAGTTCAGATTTCAATGTGTAGAGTTTAAAAACCTTAGCAGACCTCCAAATAAAGGTGTCAATTAAACATTTGTCTATATGACATTCTCAGAGAAAATGTCAGGGTTAGATAAATACATTTGATAATCATGAGCATGTAAGTTGTATTATAAAAATGGATTTAGATGAACTTCACTGTGGAGAGAGTGAAATAAGCAGAAGAAGATCTATCAAGAGCAAGCTCTAAAGCAAGAATGAGTATTCCATTGAATTTAGGGAAATGGAGGTCACTGGTGACTGACGAGAATAGGTTCATTGAAGTGATAAAGCAAGTTTAAGAGTAAGTGGGAAGAATTCCCTGGTGGCATAGTGGTTAAGAGTTTGCCTGATAATGCAGGGGACATGGGTTCAATCCCTGGACCAGGAAGATTCCATGTGCTGCGGAGCAACAAAGCCCACGTACCACATCTCCTGAGCACACACACCTAGAGCCCGCGTTCCACAAGAAAAACATCACGATGAGAAACCTGAGCACCGTAAAGAAGAATAGCCCTTGCTCACTACAACCAGAGGAAGCCTGCAGACAGAAATGAAGACCCAGTGTGGTCAAAAATAAAATGAAATAAATAAAGATTATTAAAAAAAGAGCAAGTGGAAAGTGCGAAGTCTGAGCAAACTCTGGGAGATGGTGAAGGACAGGGAAGCCTGGAGTGCTGCAGTCCATGGGGGAGCAAAGAGTTGGACATGAGTTAGTGAATGAACAACAGGAAGTATGAAAATGAAGACAAGCTGTGGAAACAGAATGGTAGCCAGAACGGGATGATGGATCAAGACACTCTGCTTTTGTTATTGCTTTTTTAATAGGAAGAGGGCCCTGGGGTGTGTGTGCATACTCATAGACATGGCCTAGTCAATAAAGAGAAATCAGTGACAGACGACAGCACTGGAGAGCCTCAGTATGAGCTGATGGTGGTGCTCGTCCAGTCACTCAGTCGTGTCCGACTATTGGCGACCCCGTGGACTGCAGCACGCCAGGCTTCCCTGTCCTTCACCAACTCTGGGAATTCGCTCAAACTCATGTCCATCGAGTCGGTGATGCCATCCAACCATCTCGTCCTCTGTCGTCCCCTTCTCCTCCTGCCTTCAATCTTTCCCAGCATCAGAGTCTTTTCCAATGAGTCGGCTCTTTGAATAAGGAGGCCAAAGTATTGGAGCTTCAGCTTCAGCATCAGTCCTTCCAGTGAATATTCACAACTAATTTCCTTTAGGATTGACTGTTCCTTCTCCTTGCAATCCAAGGGACTCTCAAAAGTCTTCTTCAGCACCTCCATTCAAAGTCATCAGTTCTTTGGTGCTCAGCCTTTTTTTTATTGTCCAGCTCTCACATCCGTACATGACTACTAGGAAAACATAGCTTTGATGACATAGACTTTTGTAGGCCCAGTAATGTCTCTGCTTTCTAATACACTCTCTAGGTTTGTCATTGCTTTTCTTCCAAGCAGCAGACATCTTTTAATTTCATGGCTGCAGTCACCATCTGCAGTGATTTTGGAGCCTAAGAAAATAAAGTCTCTCACTGTTTCCATTGTTTCCCCATCTGTTTGCCATGAAGTGATAGGACCAGATGCTATGATCTTAGTTTTCTGAATGTTGAGTTTTAAGCCAGGTTTTCCCATTCTCTTCTTTCACCTTTCACTCTTTAGTTCCTCTTCACTTTCTGCCGTAACGGTGATATACTGGCATATCTGAGGTTATTGATATTTCTCCCAGCAATCTTGATTCCAGCTTGTGCTTCATCCAGCCCAGCATTTCGCATGATGTACTCTGCAGAGAAATTACATAAGCAGGATGACAATATACAACCTCGATGTACTCCTTTCCCAATTTTGAACCAGTCCATTTTTCTATATCTGGTTCTTACTGTTGCTTCTTGACCTGCATACAGGTTTCTCAGGAGGCAGGTAACGTGATCTGGTATCCTCACCTCTTTAAGAATCTTACAGTTTGTTGTGGTCTACACAGTCAAAGGCTCTAGTGTAGTTATTGAAAAAGAAGTAAATGTTTTTCTGAATTCCCTAGCTTTTACTATGATTCAACGGATGTTGGCAATTGGGTCTCTGACTCCTCTGCATTTTCTAAATCCAGCTTGAACATCTGGAATTTCTCAGTTCACATACTGTTGAAGCCTAGCTTGAAGGATGTCAAGCATTACTTTGCTAGGATGTGAAATGAGTGCAATTGTGCAGCAGTTTGAACATTCTTAGGCATTGCCCTCCTTTTGGGATTGGAATGAAAACTGACCTTTTCCATTCCTGTGGCCACTGCTGAGTTTTCCAAATTTGCTGGCAGATTGAGTGTAAGCACTTTAACAGCATATCTTTTAGGATTTGAAATAGCTCAGCTGGAATTCCATCACCTCCACTAGCTTTGTTTGTAGTGATGCTTCCTAAGATCCATTTGACATCACACTTCAGGATATCTGGCTCTAGGTGAGTGAACATATCATTGTGGTTATCCTGGTCATTAAGATCTTTTTTGTACAGTTCTTCTGTTTATTTTTGCCACCTCTTCTTGTATTTTCTGCTTTCGTTAGGTTCATACCATTTCTGTACTTTATTGTACCTATCTTTCCATGAAATGTTCCCTCGGTATCTCTATTTTCTTAAAGAGATCTCGTCTTTCAATTCTATTGTTTTCTCTATTTCTTTGCATTGTTTATTTAAAAATGCTTTCTTATCTTTCCTTGCTACTCTTCGGAGCTCTGCATTCAGATGGATATAGCTTTCCTTTTTTCCTTTGCCTTTTGCTTCTCTTTTTTTCTCAGCTATTTGTAAGGCCTCCTCAGACAACCATTTTGCTTTTTGTATTTCTTTTTCTTGGTGATGCTTCTGATCACTTCCTCCTGTACAGTGTTATGAACCTCTGTCCATAGTTCTTCAGGCACTCTTTCAGATTTAATCCCTTGAATCTATTTGTCACTTCCACTGTACAAACAGATTCAAGGGACTAGATCTGATAGAGTGCCTGAAGGTGGGAGAAAGCAATTCTGTGCTTAAGTAGGACAAGTGTCTGCAGAAAAAGGACAAATATGAAAATCCTGTGTGAGGAAAGAGTGAGATCCATATTTTGAAATTAATTAGGGACCACAGGATGCCAGCACTTCCCCCCAAAATAGCTCACAGAGTCAGTGATTTGAGGCAGCAATGGGAAATGGCCACAGAGCAATATGAAGACTAATTAGAGACTGCAGTCAGAGCAGCTGGCCCAGTCGATCCCAATGCAGCTTGTACCAAGGAGCACATGTCTGCAGTGTTTCCAGTGGTATGCTGGTAAACTGGCTCTCCAGAAAAAGAAGAGGAAGGAAAGGAGGAAGGAAAAGAGGGAGAAATGAAAGAAGGAAGAGGGGAGGAAGGGAAGAAAGGAGGGAGGGAGGAAGAAAAAAATGAAAATGGCAGATTAGGAAGCACCAGGAACCTATCTCCTTACCAAGCAAATAACTGTATTGGCAGAATCTGTCTGATATAACTATTTTAGAATGCTGGAGTCTATAGAAACCTTGGACTTTCCAGGGGAAGACTTAGACAGTAAGCTGCAGTTAATTTTGGCCAGTTTCAGCTCTTAATACAGTAGCAGCTGCCCATCTCCCAACACCAACTCCATGGGAGGCAGCTGTACACGTGATCCTGGAGCAATCTGCACAGAGCCTGGAGGAGACAGGGTGAACAAAAACGACCCTGACCTCCAAATATCAGGCTGTATTCTGACTGCTGCTTGCCGCTTCTGATTACAAAATGCAGACATGGATGTGGGTGGCCACCGTTGTTTTGCCTCCTTCTATTATTGACAAGCCCCGCCCTCCAGGACTGAAGTGGGACCTAAAGGGTTAGCTTTATTTCTCCCCAAATAACTTTTCTTTTCCCTCTTTTGGAAGCCAGAAGTTAAAGATTAGGACATCCTAAAGCAACTGCTTATATAAGGAAAATTAGAAAGTGAGCATACATGCCCAGGTAAAGGTGCAGACTCAAAATATCTGAAAGGATCAAGGGCCTCCCTGGTGGCTCAGATGGTAAGGAATCTATGTGCAGTGCAGGAGACTTGGGTTTAATCCTTCAGGGGAAGATCCCCTGGAGAAGGGAATGGCTACCCCCACCCTCCCAAGTATTCTTGCCTGGAGAATTCCATGGACAGAGGCTGGCAGACTACAGTCAATGGGGCCACAAAGAATCAGATACAACTGAGCAACTAACACTAAGTGTGCACTTGAGGCTGTTTCCTTTCTAATTGTTTCATTTCTCTGATGGAAATAAATCATTTCTTTTTGTCTTCTTAGAGTCATTCTGTTCAAAAAAGATGAAAAATCTTCTAAAAAGTAAGTCTCTACTCAATATTCAGCATAATACAAAAGATGAAGTAGATCTTAAGCTACCAATAAAATTGGCTGCAACTGTTAAGAGGTTGAATTGTACAGCATGGAGCAAAAGATGACTATGAAATGAGAGAAAAAATCATTTTTTTAAGTGTGTAAAATGCCACATTATATACCCTATTCTTAAATTATTCACGCTGAACAAATATAATGTAGAAACCAAATTCCACAAACAGCAAATAGTAACAAAAGAATTGAAACTATTTTTTTGTTATCATATGAATCTGCAACAGATTCAGAAAGTATTGAGCAAGCTGAATAGAGTTCTGAGAATGCTATGCACATTTGCAGAACAATCAAAACACTTCCCACAGAGAGGGGGGAGAAAAAAAGCAGATTCTATTGAAAAACATTTTCATGACACAGAACCACTGAATTAAGTGACTTTCAAATAAAGGTGCGAACCCTACGGTAATTTCAAGTCACATTCAATATGAAGAAAAGATTTACATGAAAGAAGTACTTTTAGATGTATGAGCATTCAGAGGTAAGAAATGTACTCAGTGAAGGAGAGAACCCGCAATGCTTTGCAATAGCCTGTCCATTGTTCAAAAATGACGACTTCAAAAGGGATTGCAGAAAGAAAGGAAAAATTGGAATAAACACGGATCAAGTAATGAAAGAGCACAATAAAAGTGAGCTCCTATACCTATATACCTGAGTCCAGATGCTACTTCTGTGTGGATGATCCAGACATGATTAAGTCACAACATGTCAAAACCTCAACTAATCTTGACTGCTATCAGATTTTCTTTCTCCAAATCCTGTTTGATGATAGCTCAGCTACCCAGTTACACAACATACCTCAGAGTCATCTTTGAATCCTCACTTGCTCCCACTTCCCCTCATCTTTTACTAATTCTATTGCTTTTATTGCTAGTGTCTAGACACTCCTTTCATTCTGATTGTTAATGGCTGAATCAGAGCCCCATGAATCTCTTGCCTAGGTCACTGTAACAGTATCTTAATTGATCTCCAATCTCCCCAGTGTTTTGCCTTTCAATTTTTCTCCACATTGCTGCCAAAATAATCATCTTAAAATGCAAATCTGATAATATCACTTCCTTGATAAATATCCTCCAAAATTTCCTTGGTACCAACTGGGATAAAATCCAGACTCTCAGCATGAGACTAAAAGCCCCGATAAAGACTTGTGTTAGCGCTCGGTCGTGTCTGACTCTTGGCGACCCTATAGACTGTAGCCTGCCAGGCTCCTCCATCCATGGAATTCTCCAGGCAAGAATATTGGAGTGGGTAGCCATTCCTTTCTCCAGGGGATCTTTCCAACCCAGGGATTGAACCCAGGTCTCCTGCATGGCAGGAGGATTTTTACCACCTGAGTCACTAGGGAAGACTTCTTCCCTACCCATTCTTTCCCTCGTATCCCCTGCTCATCCTTCCAAACCCAACTCAAGAATTATCCCCTGTGAATATTCATTCATGGCCTACTTATCTGAATCAGGCTTCCTAGTCACAGCTCCTTGCAGGTCCCTTTGTCTTCGAATTTATCTCAGTTTCTCATAATTGACTGACCATGTTTCTTTATTCATACTATTCTGTGAGGACATTAAGAAAAAGTACCATTGTTCTTCACTTTTGTATCTCCAGCGAGGTTCATGAATACATAATAAGCAGTTCAAGTATTTGAGAAAGAGAAAATAGGGAAGGAAACAAGAAGGGGTTACTAGATAATGCTAGGAACCTTTTAGCTCTAAAATTCTGTCTTCATGATTCCTTTTATTTGGGCCAGACTCTCATGTCAAACACTTATAATCTACAGGCAGTAAGAGGATAGCTATCAAAACCAATAAACTATTCTTCTGTTGCCCAGTTCCAAGAGAAAATGTTCCCTTAAACTCACCACATAGAGGCACAAAGCTTCAAGCCGAGGGAAATATGTAGTAGTAGGATAAATTCTTAGAAGCATCAAGAGAAATAGATACCCAAGTCGTATACTAGAGAGCCAATTTTCACCTCCAAAGCGACAGCGCTCAGAATACACAAACAGATCATGCAGGTCAATATAAAAAAATACAAACAACCCAATCAAAATATAGGCAGAAGAGCTAATAGACATTTTATCAGAGAAGACATATAAATAGTCAAAAAAACACATGAAAAGATACTCAACATGATTAAGTTCTAGAGCAACAAACACAAATCATTCACAAATCAAAACCATGCCAACGTATCATCTCACACCAATCAGAATGTCCATCATCAAAAAATCCACCAAAAATAAATGTTGGAGAGGGTGTAGAGAAAAGGGAATGCTCCTACACTGCTGGTGGGAATATAATTGGTACAACCTCTATGAAGAAAGTATGGAGGTTCGTTAAAAGATGAAAAATAGGACTACTATATGATCCAGCAATCCCACTCCTGGTGAAACCCATAATTTGAAAAGATACACACATTCCTATTTACAATAGCTAGGACATGGAAGCAACTGATGTCCATCTACAGATGAGCAGATAAAGAAAATGTGGCATATATATATTTATGAGGAGGAAATGGCAATCAACTCCAGTATTCTTGCCTGGAAAATTCCATGGACAGAGGAGGCTACAGGCTACAGTCCATGGGGTCACAAAGAGACAGCCATGACTTAGTGCCTGAGCATATGTATGTGTGTGTGTATATATATATATATATAAAATATATATTTATATAAACACAATAGAAAATTACTCAGCCATTAAAAAAGAATGAAATTAGCAACAACATGGATGGACCTAGAGATTACCATACTAAGTGAAATGTCAGACAAAGATGTCATATGATATCGCTTACATGTGGAATCCAAAAATAATGATACAAATAAACTTATTTACAGAACAGATTCACAGACGTTGAAAACAAACTTATTGTTGCCAAAGGGGAAAAGTATGGAGAGGGAGGGATAAATTAGGAGTTTGGGATTAACATATGCACACTACTATATATAAAATAGATAATCAACAAGGATCTACTCTACAGCACAGGGAACTCTACTCAATATTCTGTAATAATCTATACAGGAAAAAAATCTGAAAAGGGGCATTCCCTGGCTGTCCAGTGGTTAAGGCTCAGCACTTCCACGGCAGGGAGTGTGGGTGCAATATGAAGACTAATTAGAGACTGCAGTCAGAGCAGCTGGCCCAGTCGATCCCAATGCAGCTTGTACCAAGGAGCACATGTCTGCAGTGTTTCCAGTGGTATGCTGGTAAACTGGCTCTCCAGAAAAAGAAGAGGAAGGAAAGGAGGAAGGAAAAGAGGGAGAAATGAAAGAAGGAAGAGGGGAGGAAGGGAAGAAAGGAGGGAGGGAGGAAGAAAAAAATGAAAATGGCAGATTAGGAAGCACCAGGAACCTATCTCCTTACCAAGCAAATAACTGTATTGGCAGAATCTGTCTGATATAACTATTTTAGAATGCTGGAGTCTATAGAAACCTTGGACTTTCCAGGGGAAGACTTAGACAGTAAGCTGCAGTTAATTTTGGCCAGTTTCAGCTCTTAATACAGTAGCAGCTGCCCATCTCCCAACACCAACTCCATGGGAGGCAGCTGTACACGTGATCCTGGAGCAATCTGCACAGAGCCTGGAGGAGACAGGGTGAACAAAAACGACCCTGACCTCCAAATATCAGGCTGTATTCTGACTGCTGCTTGCCGCTTCTGATTACAAAATGCAGACATGGATGTGGGTGGCCACCGTTGTTTTGCCTCCTTCTATTATTGACAAGCCCCGCCCTCCAGGACTGAAGTGGGACCTAAAGGGTTAGCTTTATTTCTCCCCAAATAACTTTTCTTTTCCCTCTTTTGGAAGCCAGAAGTTAAAGATTAGGACATCCTAAAGCAACTGCTTATATAAGGAAAATTAGAAAGTGAGCATACATGCCCAGGTAAAGGTGCAGACTCAAAATATCTGAAAGGATCAAGGGCCTCCCTGGTGGCTCAGATGGTAAGGAATCTATGTGCAGTGCAGGAGACTTGGGTTTAATCCTTCAGGGGAAGATCCCCTGGAGAAGGGAATGGCTACCCCCACCCTCCCAAGTATTCTTGCCTGGAGAATTCCATGGACAGAGGCTGGCAGACTACAGTCAATGGGGCCACAAAGAATCAGATACAACTGAGCAACTAACACTAAGTGTGCACTTGAGGCTGTTTCCTTTCTAATTGTTTCATTTCTCTGATGGAAATAAATCATTTCTTTTTGTCTTCTTAGAGTCATTCTGTTCAAAAAAGATGAAAAATCTTCTAAAAAGTAAGTCTCTACTCAATATTCAGCATAATACAAAAGATGAAGTAGATCTTAAGCTACCAATAAAATTGGCTGCAACTGTTAAGAGGTTGAATTGTACAGCATGGAGCAAAAGATGACTATGAAATGAGAGAAAAAATCATTTTTTTAAGTGTGTAAAATGCCACATTATATACCCTATTCTTAAATTATTCACGCTGAACAAATATAATGTAGAAACCAAATTCCACAAACAGCAAATAGTAACAAAAGAATTGAAACTATTTTTTTGTTATCATATGAATCTGCAACAGATTCAGAAAGTATTGAGCAAGCTGAATAGAGTTCTGAGAATGCTATGCACATTTGCAGAACAATCAAAACACTTCCCACAGAGAGGGGGGAGAAAAAAAGCAGATTCTATTGAAAAACATTTTCATGACACAGAACCACTGAATTAAGTGACTTTCAAATAAAGGTGCGAACCCTACGGTAATTTCAAGTCACATTCAATATGAAGAAAAGATTTACATGAAAGAAGTACTTTTAGATGTATGAGCATTCAGAGGTAAGAAATGTACTCAGTGAAGGAGAGAACCCGCAATGCTTTGCAATAGCCTGTCCATTGTTCAAAAATGACGACTTCAAAAGGGATTGCAGAAAGAAAGGAAAAATTGGAATAAACACGGATCAAGTAATGAAAGAGCACAATAAAAGTGAGCTCCTATACCTATATACCTGAGTCCAGATGCTACTTCTGTGTGGATGATCCAGACATGATTAAGTCACAACATGTCAAAACCTCAACTAATCTTGACTGCTATCAGATTTTCTTTCTCCAAATCCTGTTTGATGATAGCTCAGCTACCCAGTTACACAACATACCTCAGAGTCATCTTTGAATCCTCACTTGCTCCCACTTCCCCTCATCTTTTACTAATTCTATTGCTTTTATTGCTAGTGTCTAGACACTCCTTTCATTCTGATTGTTAATGGCTGAATCAGAGCCCCATGAATCTCTTGCCTAGGTCACTGTAACAGTATCTTAATTGATCTCCAATGTCCCCAGTGTTTTGCCTTTCAATTTTTCTCCACATTGCTGCCAAAATAATCATCTTAAAATGCAAATCTGATAATATCACTTCCTTGATAAATATCCTCCAAAATTTCCTTGGTACCAACTGGGATAAAATCCAGACTCTCAGCATGAGACTAAAAGCCCCGATAAAGACTTGTGTTAGCACTCGGTCGTGTCTGACTCTTGGCGACCCTATAGACTGTAGCCTGCCAGGCTCCTCCATCCATGGAATTCTCCAGGCAAGAATATTGGAGTGGGTAGCCATTCCTTTCTCCAGGGGATCTTTCCAACCCAGGGATTGAACCCAGGTCTCCTGCATGGCAGGAGGATTTTTACCACCTGAGTCACTAGGGAAGACTTCTTCCCTACCCATTCTTTCCCTCGTATCCCCTGCTCATCCTTCCAAACCCAACTCAAGAATTATCCCCTGTGAATATTCATTCATGGCCTACTTATCTGAATCAGGCTTCCTAGTCACAGCTCCTTGCAGGTCCCTTTGTCTTCGAATTTATCTCAGTTTCTCATAATTGACTGACCATGTTTCTTTATTCATACTATTCTGTGAGGACATTAAGAAAAAGTACCATTGTTCTTCACTTTTGTATCTCCAGCGAGGTTCATGAATACATAATAAGCAGTTCAAGTATTTGAGAAAGAGAAAATAGGGAAGGAAACAAGAAGGGGTTACTAGATAATGCTAGGAACCTTTTAGCTCTAAAATTCTGTCTTCATGATTCCTTTTATTTGGGCCAGACTCTCATGTCAAACACTTATAATCTACAGGCAGTAAGAGGATAGCTATCAAAACCAATAAACTATTCTTCTGTTGCCCAGTTCCAAGAGAAAATGTTCCCTTAAACTCACCACATAGAGGCACAAAGCTTCAAGCCGAGGGAAATATGTAGTAGTAGGATAAATTCTTAGAAGCATCAAGAGAAATAGATACCCAAGTCGTATACTAGAGAGCCAATTTTCACCTCCAAAGCGACAGCGCTCAGAATACACAAACAGATCATGCAGGTCAATATAAAAAAATACAAACAACCCAATCAAAATATAGGCAGAAGAGCTAATAGACATTTTATCAGAGAAGACATATAAATAGTCAAAAAAACACATGAAAAGATACTCAACATGATTAAGTTCTAGAGCAACAAACACAAATCATTCACAAATCAAAACCATGCCAACGTATCATCTCACACCAATCAGAATGTCCATCATCAAAAAATCCACCAAAAATAAATGTTGGAGAGGGTGTAGAGAAAAGGGAATGCTCCTACACTGCTGGTGGGAATATAATTGGTACAACCTCTATGAAGAAAGTATGGAGGTTCGTTAAAAGATGAAAAATAGGACTACTATATGATCCAGCAATCCCACTCCTGGTGAAACCCATAATTTGAAAAGATACACACATTCCTATTTACAATAGCTAGGACATGGAAGCAACTGATGTCCATCTACAGATGAGCAGATAAAGAAAATGTGGCATATATATATTTATGAGGAGGAAATGGCAATCAACTCCAGTATTCTTGCCTGGAAAATTCCATGGACAGAGGAGGCTACAGGCTACAGTCCATGGGGTCACAAAGAGACAGCCATGACTTAGTGCCTGAGCATATGTATGTGTGTGTGTATATATATATATATATAAAATATATATTTATATAAACACAATAGAAAATTACTCAGCCATTAAAAAAGAATGAAATTAGCAACAACATGGATGGACCTAGAGATTACCATACTAAGTGAAATGTCAGACAAAGATGTCATATGATATCGCTTACATGTGGAATCCAAAAATAATGATACAAATAAACTTATTTACAGAACAGATTCACAGACGTTGAAAACAAACTTATTGTTGCCAAAGGGGAAAAGTATGGAGAGGGAGGGATAAATTAGGAGTTTGGGATTAACATATGCACACTACTATATATAAAATAGATAATCAACAAGGATCTACTCTACAGCACAGGGAACTCTACTCAATATTCTGTAATAATCTATACAGGAAAAAAATCTGAAAAGGGGCATTCCCTGGCTGTCCAGTGGTTAAGGCTCAGCACTTCCACGGCAGGGAGTGTGGGTTTGATCCCTGGTTGGGGAACTAAGACCTCACACACCCTGTGGTGCAGCCAAAAATTAAAAAAAAAAAAAAGAATCTGAAAAGGGATGGATAAATATATATGCATAAATGAATTACTTTGCCTTTACTGTATACCTGAACTAGTCCAACATAACACACACACTCCAAAATAAAATAATAATTAAGTTAAAAAAAAACCAGAAAAACAAAAAACTGTTCAGAGATGCGTAGGTCATCTTCCCATCCTGCAGAGACATCAGTCAAATGTCAGGGAGGTGAAGCCTTTTCCCACACTAGAGGGCAGTCTTGGAGCAGCAGTAAGTGTTTTCATGCTGATGAAATGTTTTCTCTGGGTTTTTTCTTCCCTTATCAGGTTAAAATGTATCTCTCTCTTTATTCGTAGACTCTAGGAGTCAGACTTGGTTGTGCCCTTCTTTGTGGCATACCCATAACTCTTCTGCATCATTCATCACACTGTTGTTATTGCTTCTAGATAACTGGTGAGAAAAAATTTTCCACAGGCCTCTTGCCTTTTTGCCCATTTGAGCAAAGATATTGACAGCTTTTGCTTCCAACTATCTTTTCAAGGATGTTTGTATGGCAAACTGTCTTTCAAGACAGAGATAATGTCTTCCTTTGAGGGGGAAAAAGGCAGGTTTTTTTCCCTAACATGTGTTGATACCAAAGAAGATGACTTGTACCAAGTTGAGGTTAGGCAAGTTCACTAGCAGCCTCCTTTTCAACACTGGGAGCTTCCTAAGCTTAGGGTTCCTCAGCTTTGATACCAACCTCCTGTATACACACCTCCCTGGGCACTTTACATGGCCGCCATGGAATCTGGTGGGGGTCGGGAAGGATTCCATGAGAGTATGAGGTTTGTGCCACCTGCTGGGCACAAGTTGTTGTTGTTCAATCACTAAGTCATGTCCAACTCTTTGCTACCCCGTGGACTGCAGCATGCCAGAAATCCCTGTCCTTCACTAACTCCTGGATTTGCTCAAACTCATGTCCATTGACCCAGTGATGCCATCCAAGCATCTCTCTGTGCCCCCCTTCTCCCTTTGCCCTCAATCTTTCCCAGCCTCAGGGTCTTTACCAATGTGTTGACTCTTCACATCAGGTGGCCCAAGTATTGGAGCTTCAGCATCAGTCCTTCCAATGAATATTCGGGGTTGACTTCCTTTAGGATGGACTGGCTGGATCTCCTTGCTGTACAAGGGACTCTCAAGAGTCTTCAGCACCATAGTTCAAAAGAATCAATTCTTCAGCACTCAGCCTTCTTTACGGTCCAACTCTCACATCTGTACATGAATACTGGGAAAACCATAGCTTTGGCTAGACTGACCTTGTCCTTTTCTCTGAGCCAAGAATCTCATGTATTATGCCAGTCCAATCTTTGTGACCCTAAAGACTGTAGACCACCAGGTTCCTCTGTCCAAGGAAATTTTCAGGCAAGAATACTGTAGTGTGTTGCCAATTCCTCCTCCAGGGAATCTTCCCAACCTAGGGATTGAACTCACATCCCCTGTATCTCCTGCATTGGCCAGCTGATTTTTACCACTGAACCATGTAAGAAGCCCTGGTAAGCATTTAAATAGAGTGAAGTCTCAGATCTTTTTTGTTTCTGATAAAGTGCAAAGTGTGTGTGTTTAACCTATTCAGTCTCTTCCAATCATGAACTCCTTAACAGTGAGGATTGCATCTAATTTATAAAGGTATTTCTAAGTCATAACTTAGTTAAAATTAAAATAGATGCTAGCTGAATAAAAATATAATGAGAACATGGGTAATTAAGAAGAGGAAAAGGGAAAAACCTACCACGTAATTTACAAATCTCTTCATCACTTAAATTCATGCTGTTTGCATTTAAGTTAAATGAATGCTATCATTTCAAGTTAGAAAAAAATGAGACTGTTGTTCATATATATTCTTCACATTACAATCATTACCTCAACTCTCATACTGACATTCTGACCTCATATCATAGGTCTTTGACATACCTCAAAATGAATACATTAATTCTAAGAATCCAAAACATTTTATCACAAATAATGCAAAATTTTACAAGAAGTTTTACCTGAGTAAAAATCTTGAGTTACATGTAATCAGGGATAGAAATAAGATGTCATTCCTTCCCCAGTGGCTTGGCTCAAGAGGAAATGAGGGAAAAGCCCTCCCTCAATACCTACATTTGATGACACAAGTTTATGTAGAGGAGTAGGAATCTCATGGAAGATAAAACTTGGACTATGATTCCTCTTTTTTCTACTCAGCAATCCACCATCAACATTAAAGTTCAAAATTTAAAGTAGGCTTTATATATAAAAACATAAAATCATGTATTTTTTCAGTAAAGGAAAATGAGGGCTTCTGACTGAAAATGTAACATAAGGAAGAAGAGGTTTGGACCTGCATTATAGATGGAAATGTTGCTTCTGGATTCTTGCACTGTGGGTGTGTCTGGTAAAATGACTCTGTATGTGCAGCATAAGTAATAAAAATCAGAACCCAAGTAGTTTAGTTGTGGGCAGCTTCCTTCAGAGAGTGATACCAAGGAAAGTAATGTCCTCTTCCTCAATGCAAGAAGACTTCAAGGCTGAACAAAACCTCCAAAGTGACGAGAGATTCAATGGTAAAAGCAATGGGATCAGCAAATGAGGCATCAGAACCAGGAGGAATGGAAAATTTCACTGAACCATAGTTCTGTGAATCTCCTGGGGCCCTTAAGCCTGCTCTCACTGGCTGAGGAGACAGGGCTCCAGTGACCCTGGAGCCACTTGATGACAGGCTGGATGTGCCTGACAGATAAAGTTATCCAGATGTCAGTCTCAGTGGGGTCCAGACAAAAGGTCTGAATTTCTATTTATTCTGAGGTAACTGATTCATGGTCATGAGTAAGCATCCCTGGGGAGTCTTAGAAAAATTAGGGAAGGGGAACCTTGCTAGTAAACTGGGAGAGGTTTTAAAGCCATTGAAATGTGGGTCGTAAATACAAATGCAATTTCATTTTCTCCACAAGCTTGTGAAGCACAGGGGACATTTGGTAACAAAAATATCAAAGTACAAAAGATAAATTTCACAGGAAAAGTTTACAGCTTGTCCTCTGCAGGACAGACTATCTGTGCTGCTCTTTCATCACAGTTAGTTAAATGAGGGCTCTGGCAGGGCAATGACTCAGAGACAGCAAAATAAAGTCGTAACATCAATATCCTCAAATGTTTGGGGATATATTTGAGAACATAAATATTAAATGTTGAAAAAGGGATTCAACCTGCCCTTCACGTCCAGGCAGCTGGCTTTTCTCCATCATGCCGTGTCCTCTAAGATTATCCAAGTGAGAAAAACAAAACTTGCAAGGAGCAATGGTCTGTAGCACTTTGTAAAGAGGCAGTGAATTAGCGGTTTTGTCATTGCTACTGTTGTATTTCATTTTTATAAATAAAAATTTAACTGTTCTGACTCCACAGTCATAACAGATATCTCACTTGAGGGCAGCTATTTCAGTGTAAGGGACTGTGAGCGCTGCCAACCAAACAAAATTTCCCAGTATCTATCCAATGTTACCATTGATAGGGAAATTTCAACAAATCATTTCTTTGAAAGAAGACTCTGCTGACATTCAAGGTCTGTTGGTTAATAATGCATTAAGTTTGTTGATTACTCTTTCCAATGTGCCTGTTAAGGAGAGCCATTGGGAATAATCAAAAATGAGAGAAGTAAATTAAGAACATGGCATATAAACTTCATGGTTACCCAAGATTTTCATAAAAGATGAAGAAAACAGGAGAAAACAAGTAAAGCAGGAGATGAGACAGCTCCAGAAGCAAACGTCACAGATTTTACCCATGACTTGACAATAAGAGACATGGAAAAACCTAAACTCCTTTCTGAACCTTGGAACTTTATACCCTTTCTTTACAGTGCACCTCCCAAATTACGTTAAGTGACTACCACGCAGGGAAGGTTCTGAACCCTGTTTGGCTGCGTACTATTTTATAGAGGCCCCATGTCATCTCACCTTAATACACTAGAATGAAAATCCCACCAAGAAGAAAAAGGATGATAGAGAGAGGTAAATATTCCCCGAGCATGTACAATTAGCACCTCTGATGATTTTTCTTGAGCTCGAAGAGCTGTTATTAGAAAATTGTAACTCTGGGTAGTTAAGTGTGGCAGATGGCATATAGGAGTGAGTGGTGTGCAATTTACAGTAAACAAATTCTTTATCTTTGACGGGTCATGGGGAGAACTAAAACGGTCTCCAATTCAATCAGGGAATACACTAAAAAACACTGACATGCAGATTCACTAATTATAGTGAAATGTGTTAAAAAGCTACAATTATCCCAATGGATGAAATCTTTTCCCATGAAGACGAGAGAACACCACCCAGAGTCAGGGGCTAACAGCAGGATCCCATTTGTAAATGTGCCCCCAGGTTGGCTGACACCTGTTCAGAGAAGATATTCAAGTCTTCAGGACTTTCCCCTTGGTCTTCTCTCAAGACAGGTACACTTTCTGATAGTATATATGAGTGTGATTTCATCAGCTGTTCTTGTATTAAACATAAAAGCAAAATCTGTAGCTGATGTTTCTTTCTGTCTTAAAGGGAGAGGATCATAAGTTAGTGGGAGTGTTTCTTATAAAATCCCTTAGTTATCATTAAAATAATGTTTCAAATATCTCAGAGCTTGATTTCTACCTCCACAGAAAGAAGAAAGAAAACATAACACAAATATGAATGTGTTTCTTAATAAAAGTTATTTGATCATATATTGAACTGTGGCCATGAAAATTTATCAGACCGAGAGATAAAGGCACAGAATGTGCAATCATATAATTTTTAGGAACCACCTATATGATATAGACTGTCGCCTACACTGGAGTACTCCATGGGATTTATTGGTGGCTTGGAGCACATGAACCTTATAGAGGTGCGATGGGGTGCTCTTAAACGATGCCATGTGGGTTGTTGCTGTTCAGTTGCTAAGTCATGTCTGACCCTTTGTGACATAGGACTTCAATCCAGAGTGAGACCATTGCATTGGAGGACTTGACTTGGATAATCCCTTAAATTCAGTGGCAACTGGGTGTTTGCGCTCACGCAGTCATGTCTGACTCTTTGTGATCCCATGGACTGTAGCCTGTCAGGCTCCTCTGTCAGGCAAGAATCTTGGAGTGGGTTGTCATTTCCTTCTCCAGGGGATCTTTCTAACCTAAGGATTGAACCCACATCTACCACATTGTAGGCAGATTCTTTACCCACTGAGCCATCGGTGGGGGAAGCCCCTCAGTGGTAGATACTGGAATGTAAAAAAGAACAGCTATGACTTGAGGAAAGATTTTATTAAACACCCTCCAGATATCTGGAGACCTGGGAAATTTTGCTGGGTTTGTACCATTGTGTGTGTGTGTATCCATGTTATTATTTGTAACATAACTATTATCTAAGGAAGTTCAGGCTAGAATTTCAAGTGTGCCAGCTGTACTGTAAATGACCTAAGCATCCTTCGTGTGCCTGGCAAGTCTGAAGGAAAAAACTACAGACCCTGTCCTGGAATTGTGGCACCCTCATTTTTCTGATGAGAGATTGATTCCTCATTCTAACTGGGAAAAAAAATGTGACAATGGGTCATCTTTAAAAACTTATCTAATAGGTATGACTGGTGGCTGTTTGACCACTTACTGTTTATCATGTCACTGGCCCAGATTTCTTCCTGAAGGGGCTACGTGACTTTTTGTTGGGAACTTTATTATAGGCTAATGTTTCTGGACTCAGGAAAGATATATAAAGAGACAGTGACTAAGGGAGCCTCAGGGTCTTTTTTTTTTTTTTTTAATCCTATTATATAGGAAGTGGTAAAGGAAAAAAATTACACTTTAATTCGTTGGATCTATAACTCACAAGGATAAGAGAATATGATTTGGGACTTTGCTTTGGAATTTAACTGGAGAATTCCGGAATTTAATTTCTTTGTGTTTTCAGTCTTTGAGCTTTAATTTTCCCCTGGCAATATGATGATAGCATTGAGCAGATATTCAAGTATGAGGGCCTCCTATATTGGAGGCATTTTGTTTTCGGAATATATGTTGTTGTTTAATCTCACTGCATGCCCTCTACTAGGCTGTGTGTCTAGAAATAATGTGGGAGGAGAAATAGAATGAGATGACCTCTCAGCACTGCGTAGAGCAAGGATCTGGGATTAATTGAAATAATGTACTGTTCTCATTCATTTTTAGAGCCTTCTAAACCAAAGTCTACACTGTTCACCAGTGGTCCAGGTTGCACAGCAGAGCCCTGTTGGAATTCAGAGAATGGCTTCATGAAGCTCAGAGTATAGCTCTGTAGGAAGGGATCTCCTCTGGGACCCATAGATACATTCTGGGAAACCACAGGCTCATTGCCAAGCCAACTGGTTTAGAGGAACAAACAGTTGGAGGTGTTACGGAAAATAGTCATCCCTCACTCTTTGTGATGCTTCTCTACAGAGAGAAATTTTAAGTTAAGGTTTCCAAGCCTTTGCACTACTACTTCCTAACTTCTCATGGCTGCTGCTCACCTACTATTTTTGTGGGAAGAAATTAGTGAATCAGGTTTCCAAATTAGGTGGAGTCTTCTATTACACCTCTGAAATATCAAGAATTTAATTTCCTTTTCCCTAGCCACCCAAAGCAATGAATGGGAGGCAATGATACTGGGTAGGTCTCCATCTGGAAAGTGTTAGTAACCTAATTTGTTTTTATTTTAGCAACATTCTTCACACTAGCAATAAAAGTAATGACATTTTCATCTTCTTCTGCCTGTAACTATATCTCCAACAGTTCTACATTCAAGCAGAGAATAAGGGTATTATTAGCCAGTTCAGATTCCTATACATTCTAGTTGTCTTAAGTATTTAAATTACCTTCAATATCAAAATAAGAACATTCACTTCTATGCATCTACTCCAGTTTCTAAAGCTATGTGAGAACTCACCTTCCAGAAAAAAATGAAGATTGAGTAAACATACTTTCATAGCTTTTAAAAATCCTCTCACATTATAGTTTTGACATGAAATAGTCATAAATTTCATGGATATTACATTTATATTAGAAATAAAAGGTGTCATATATATAATATTTTAATATTAATTAAAAAATAAAATCTTCTTCATGAGCCCTTATCTTATCCTACTCAATAACTAGAAAATTCAAGCTTCTTAGGTGGACATTGTCTTTCTTTGGACTATAGCAATCATCCTGCTCCCACCCAATTCTACTCATGAGGAATCTCCTACTCCAAGACTCTTGACAAGAAGCAGTTACTACTGCCCACTCTGGGAACTGAATTTTTTCTCGCAGCTTTCACATGACCTAGCTTCTACCAATAATATACACACACTAGATCTTGGCTTAGAGTCTGGGATACACAGAAGCAGGGAGTGTGCAAAATCCATTCTTTCAATATTGTCAGTAAGATCAACAGTTGCATCCATCTCCCAAAGCTGGTAGCAATAGAAAGAGTTCCAGCATTATCTCTATTGTCCAGCAGTGATCATGGAGGCACTTTCAGTGGAGATACTCATTCTCAGCAGTGTTGTCTTGATGGATGCATTCTGCAGAATGATTTGGACTTTGACTAGGTAGCCTCCAAGTCTAGTTTTCAAGCAGTCACAGCAATTGTTAACCAACTAATAGCTTAGGAAGAAAAGCTGGCAAGAAAACACAGAAGAACTATACAAAAAAGACCTTCATGACCCAGATAATCACGATGATGTGATGACTCACCTAGAGCCAGACATCCTGGAATGTGAAGTCAAATGGGACTTAGGAAGCCTCACTACGTACAAAGCTAGTGGAGGTGACGGATTTCCATTTGAGCTATTTCAAATCCTAAAAGATGATGCTGTGAAAGTGCTGCACTCAATATGTCAGCAAANGTACTTTGGCCACCTGATGCAAAGAACTGACTCATTGGAAAAGACCCTGATGCTGGGAGAGATTGAAGGTGGGAGGAGAAGGGGACGACAGAGAATGAGATGGTTGATAGTATCACCGACTCAATGGACATGAGTTTGAGTAAACCCCGGGAGCTGGTGATGGACAGGGAAGCTTGGTGTGCTGCAGCCCATGGGGTCACAAAGAGTCAGACAGGACTGAATGACTGAACTGAATTGAGCCTTAGTAAATCTGATTCTTTGCTTAAATTAACCAGCAATGGTTCTGTCACTTGAAAGTGAAAGTCCTGATGGATACCCTGTTCAGGTAACACTATCAGTTTCTACCAGTATGAACAGTTTCCTATCTGTTTAAAACAACCTCTTTCAGAGTAAGTCCTCAGTTGTACAGACTGATGGCCTCTTTCCTTTTTCCTCCACAAAAAGTACCTAGGTCTGCATAGTCCAGTAGAACAGCCATTAGTCACCGGGGCTATTGAGCACCCAAGGTAAGGTTATTCTGAGTTGAGATGTTCTGTAAGTGTGAAAAACAACTGAATTTCAAAGACTCATTACAAAAAAAGATGTAGAATATCTCCTTAACAATGTTTCATATTAATTACATATTGAAATGATATTCTGAAAATATTAAGTAAAGTCACTCAGTCATGTCTGACTCTTTGTGACCCCATGGACTGCAGCCCACCAGGCTCCTCAGTCCATGGGATTCTCCAAGCAAGAATACTGGAGTGGGTTGCCATTTCCTTCTCCAGGGGCTCTTCCCAACCCAGGGATCGAAGCCGGGTCTCCCGCATTGGAGGCAGACGCTTTAATCTCTGAGCCACCAGGGAAGTTAAATAAAATATATTTAAATTAATTTCCTTTGTTTTTTTTTACTTTTAAAAATACAGCTACTAGAAAAACTTTAGTTACATATGTGGCTCACATTATATTTTTATTGGATAGGCATATGGGAGAGCAAATGCTTCTACATTTATATATTACATTGTTATTCTGTTAACTATAATCTAATGCCTAACCCACTCCAGTGTTCTTGCCTGGAGAATCCCAGGGACGCGGGAGCCTGGTGGACTGCTGTCTATGAGGTCGCACAGAGTCAGACATGACTGAAGTGACTTAGCAGCAGTCCTTAAAAACAATAAAAATCCTTTCTTCCACAATATTATTTGAAGTCTAAATTATTTTTATTAAGGAAGGGCAAGGGGCTAATGTAGTAAAAGTGCCCAGGTGCCTGACACAGTGCTATGCAATTTGTTTATATTATTTTAATGAACCTTCATTATCAGTATGTGAAGGAGATATTATTATAGATGGAGATATATACTAAGAAGTTAGATAGTTTTCCCATGGATATTTATCTATTACATGGCAGAGCTAGTTCTGAAACATAGATCAGTTTGTCTTCCAAGAACTATTTGCATTATCCCAACGGTTACACCCTTTTCGTCCCACTTTCACTCCATTAACTATTCACAAGAAAGCTTCCAAAATAAATCTACAGCCTATGGAGCAACAGAAACTCTTTGCTTTAATCTATACATTAAACCCCCTCAATTTTTCTATTTTAGAAAACTATAGTATTAATATTTCCACTAAGCTATATTATGACTGTGTTTCAAATTGTCAAATTCAGTAACTAATGCAAAATTAAACTTACTGAAATAAGACATTCTTACCCAATAAAATTTATGAACCAAAAGCACTTCTCTATTTCTCTGTCTTCTAGGTCTAAGTTCTTAGGTCTAGCTGAACTTAGAACTATTTTAAACATAAACTATTTGTAAATTTTCTATTTTAATCAACTGTCTATCTGATCCACTTGGAGCCCTTGAACCAATATGAACAACTCCATACATAGGTACAGGTGGTCAAATTACTTTCTGTGTGCAAGAGGTTGTCTAGGAGATATATTTTTAAGTTCTGAAATATTAAAAACTGGGGAATATTTTGATAACTTATAGAGACATCAGTAAATACTATTTTTTTATTATGAGGTACCAGGATATTAGGACTTCCCCAGTGACTCAGTGGTAAAGAATCTGCCTGCAATGCAGGAGTCATAGGAGACACGGGTTCGATTCCTGGGTTGGAAAGACCCTCTGGAGGAGGGCATGGCAACCCACTCCAGTATTCTTGCCTGGAGAATCCCACGGACAGAGAAGCTTGGCGGGCTACAGTCCATAGGGTCNGACTTCCCCAGTGACTCAGTGGTAAAGAATCTGCCTGCAATGCAGGAGTCATAGGAGACACGGGTTCGATTCCTGGGTTGGAAAGACCCTCTGGAGGAGGGCATGGCAACCCACTCCAGTATTCTTGCCTGGAGAATCCCACGGACAGAGAAGCTTGGCGGGCTACAGTCCATAGGGTCACACAGTCGAACATGACTGAAGTGACTTAGCACATGTCAGGATATTAGGAGCATTTGAAACCATACAGAAAAGTCCAGGAAAATTTTAATGCCACTATTTATAGGTTCAAAATAAGCGCCAAAATACGTTCATGTATTGCTCTTCATCCTGTTCATGTGGCCAGTTGTCTTGCTGTTCACACTGTTCACACTATTCGCTGAACCCAGGGTAGGCAAGGCATGACATAAGAGGTTGGAAGAAGATGCAGACATATTTATTCCCTCCTGGCTGGCACAGCAGCCATAACCCAGCCTTTCTCCTGGCTGACTTAGCAGCTATAGCAGCAGCCATAACATAACCATAAGGTAGCCATAAGATAGCCTCATATAACATAACCATGATGTCACTCCAATGTAGGCCCAATGCAGCAGCAGCCATGTGATCTCCAGGATAGATCACATCCACTCTGGGCTCTTCCAGGTGAAGCTTACTTGTCAAAAGTAGCCAGCCCATGTCCAAGCAAGTATCTTGTGACACACATGTGCAGCACTATAAGTGATCTCAGCTGTTACATAATCATTATTTACAAAACGTTCAGCAAGAGCAAGAAGCTGTGGGGCAAGTTGGCCTGACCACACCATCTTGGCTAATTTGCTCTTTCCTTACAGTTCACTAATTCAGACTTTAGACTAATTTTCACCAAAACTTGGTATTTTTTTAACCTTTGAACTTTTGTTAATTGTAGATTAAGTCTGTCCCACATACGTGTTCAACCAAAACAGTACTATCCTTGCTATTTATTCTGTGGTGAGCATAGAAGCAATATGTGCCTATAGAATCAAGGGCCTTGTTGAAAATTAACAACAATCCTCAACCTCTGTGTGTCATAATTCAGTCTAAGTGATACACCTCTGTATTGGTAGGGGACTGGAGTCTGAGAAAGTTAGAAGGGGTGTCACAGCATGTCTTTTGGAATAATAAAATTCAGTGTACTGTATTCTCCTAAGTAGCTTCATTTGAAGACTAAAGATTTTTGATGATATTTAAAGGGCCATAAAATATGCTCAAAGGAGAGACTAATGAAATACATGTATGGCCCTGTGCTAAAGAAGAGCACAGAGTAACAGAGAAGCTGAGAATAACATTCTTTGACTTCAAATGCAGGAATGATTGTTATACATGGAAATGATCTGAGGAGGTTATGAGGTCTTTGGAAGGACAAACAAAGAGAATCTGAGTACCAAAATAAAAGATAAAGTTAGTTGGAATAGAATGTGAAAGAAATGAAAGGGAAGTTAGAAAGAACTTTTTTGCTTTAGTTTGTAAATACCTTGAATGGCAGGCTAGAGATTTTGGATATTATCCCATATGTTACAGGGTTATGATGAAAACATTGTTTGATAAGATTCTGAACTAATGAGATCAAAATGTGGAAAATGGGGTGTGAGACACATGATAAACAAAGCATTGACAAAACTGTGGCTGTATTACACAATAATAATGGGAGATTTTAATACCTCACTCACACCTATGGATACATCAACTAAACAGAAAATTAGCAAGGAAACACAAACTTTAAATGATACAATGGACCAGTTAGACCTAATTGATATCTATAGGACATTTCACCCCAAAACAATGAATTTCACCTTTTTCTCAAGTGCACACAGAACCTTCTCCAGGATAGATCACATCCTGGGCCATAAATCTAGTCTTAGTAAATTCAAAAAAGTTGAAATCATCTCAAGCATCTTTTCTGATCACAATGTGGTAAGATTAGATGTCAACTACAGGGAAAAAACTATTAAAAATACAAACATATTGAGGCTAAACAACATGCTTCTGAATAACCAACAAATCACAGAAAAAAAAAACAAAAAAGAAATCAAAATATGCATAGAAACTAATGAAAATGAAAACACAACAACCCAAAACCTATGGGATTCAGTAAAAGCAGTGCTAAGGGAAAGGTTCATAGCAATATAAGCTTACCTAAAGAAACAAAAGGAAAATCAAATAAATAACCTAACTCTACACCTAAAGCAACCAGAAAAGGAAGAAATGAAGAACCTCAGGGTTAGTAGAAGGAAAGAAATCATAAAAACTAGGGAAGAAATAAATTGAAAAAGAAACAAAGGAGACCATAGCAAAAATCAACAAAGCTAAAAGTTAGTTCTTTGAGAAGATAAATAAAACAGACAAACCATTAGCCAGACTCATCAAGAAAAAAGGGAAAATAATCAAATCAACAAAATCAGAAATGAAAATAGAGAAATCACAACAGACAATAAAGAAATACAAAGGATCATAAGAGACTATTATCAGCAACTATATGCCAATAAAATGGAAAACTTGGAAGAAATGGACAAATTCTTAGAAAAATATAACTTTCTAAAACTGAACCAGGAAGAAATAGAAAAACTGACAGACCCTTCACAAGCACAGAAATCAAAACTGTAATCAGAAATCTTCCAACAAACAAAAACGAGACAAAAAGAAAAAAAAAGCCAGACAAAAACCAGACAGCTTCACAGATGAATTCTACCAAAAATTTAGAGAAGAGCGAACACCTATCCTACTCAAACTCTTTCAGAAAATTGCAGAAGAAGGTAAACTTCCAAACTCATTCTATGAGGCCACCATCACCCTAATACCAAAACCAGACAAAGATGCCACAAAAAAAGAAAACTACAGGCCAATATCACTGATGAACATAGATGCAAAAATCCTTAACAAAATTCTAGCAAACAGAATCCAACAACATATTAAAAAGATCATACATCATGGCCAAGTGGGCTTTACCCCAGGGATGCAAGGATTCTTCAATATCCACAAATCAATTAATGTAATGCACCACATTAACAAATTGAAAAATAAAAACCATATGATTAGCCCAACAGATGCAGAGAAAGCTTTTGACAAAATTCAACATCCACTTATGATTAAAACAAACAAACAAACAAAAAAAAACCNGATGCAAAAATCCTTAACAAAATTCTAGCAAACAGAATCCAACAACACATTAAAAAGATCATACATCATGGCCAAGTGGGCTTTACCCCAGGGATGCAAGGATTCTTCAATATCCACAAATCAATTAATGTAATGCACCACATTAACAAATTGAAAAATAAAAACCATATGATTAGCCCAACAGATGCAGAGAAAGCTTTTGACAAAATTCAACATCCACTTATGATTAAAACAAACAAACAAACAAAAAAAAACCCTCCAGAAAGCAGGAATAGAAGGAACAGACCTCAACATAATAAAAGCCGTATATGACAAACCCACAGCAAACATTATCCTCAGTGGTGAAAAATTGAAAGCATTTCCCCTAAAGTCAGGAACAAGACAAGGGTGCCCACTTTCACCACTACTATTCAAAATAGTTTTGGAAGTTTTGGCCACAGCAATCAGAGCAGAAAAATAAATAAAAGGAATTCAGATTGGGAAATAAGAAGTAAAACTCTCACTCTTTGCAGATGACATGATTCTCTAAATAGAAAACCCTAAAGACTCCACCAGAAAATTACTAGAGCTAATCAATGAATATAGTAAAGTTTCATGATATAAAATCAACACAGAGAAATCCCTTGCATTTCTATATTCAAAATAGTTTTGGAAGTTTTGGCCACAGCAATCAGAGCAGAAAAATAAATAAAAGGAATTCAGATTGGGAAATAAGAAGTAAAACTCTCACTCTTTGCAGATGACATGATTCTCTAAATAGAAAACCCTAAAGACTCCACCAGAAAATTACTAGAGCTAATCAATGAATATAGTAAAGTTTCATGATATAAAATCAACACAGAGAAATCCCTTGCATTTCTATACACTCACAATGAGAAAACAAAGAGAAATTAAGGAAACAATTCCACTCACCATTACAATGAAAAGAATAAAATACTTAGGAATATACCTACTGAAAGAAACAAAAAACCTATATATAGAAAACTACAAAACACTGGTGAAAGAAATCAAAGAGGACACAAATAGATGGAGAAATGTACCGTGTTCATGGATTGGAAGAATCAATATAGTGAAAATGAGTATGCTACCCAAAGAAAACCATAGTTTCAATGCAATCCTTATCAAGCCACCAACGGTATTTTTCAGAGAGCTAGAATAAATAATTTCACAATTTGTATGGAAATATAAAAAACCTCGAAAAGCCAAAGCAATCTTGAGAAAGAAGAATGGAACTGGAGGAATCAACCTGCCTGACTTCAGGCTCTACTACAAAGCCACAGTCATCAAGACAGTATGGTACTGGCACAAAGACAGAAATATAGATCAATGGAACAAAATAGAAAGCCCAGAGATAAATCCACATACCTATGGA
>SJYX01012822.1:222917-244054 GCA_006410675.1 Oreotragus oreotragus | reverse complement strand
GATGGTCTTGATCCCTGTCTCCTGTACAATGTCAGGAACCTCATTCTATAGTTCATCAGGCACTCTATCTGTCAGATCTAGGCCCTTAAGTCTATTTCTCACTTCCACTGTATAATCATAAGCGATTTGATTTATGTCATACCTGAATGGTCTAGCGGTTTTCCCTACTTTCTTCAATTTAAGTCTGAATTTGGTAATGAGTTCATGATCTGAGCCACAGTCAGCTCCAGGTCTTGTTTTTGTTGACTGTATAGAAACAATGTATCCTGCCTGAGGACAGTTTCTCCTTCCTGAAAACCTTCTGACTAATCCTGATATCTTAGAATGTATATTATGGGAGTGGGTCTGGTAGGCTCTTTCTATTGTTAAATTCTATTCTTGTTATCCTAAAATGTAAATTGTGGGAGTGGGTCTGGTAAAATTTTCACAAATTTGAGACATTCTTTTGATTCATTGTAATAACTCATTAAAAGGTATATAACTCCATTGCTAACACTAGCAAGGGGATATTCTTTCTGCCCCCTTCTGATGTCTATGTCAGAGCTTTCTCTATCTCTTTTATACTTTAATAAGACTTTATTACATCAAAGCTCTGAGCGATCAAGCCTTGTCTCTGGCCCCAGATTGAATTCCTCTCCTCCGGAGGACAAGAATCCTGGCATCTCTCATGGTTCAGCAACAACCTTTCATTATCACATGTGAAACAGATCACCAGTCCAGGTTCGATGCATGAGACAGGGTGCTCAGGGCTGGTGCACTGGGATGACCCTGAGCGATAGGATGGGGATGGAGGTGGGAGGGGGTTCAGGATGGGGAACACACGTACACCCATGGCTGACTCATGTCAATGTATGGCAAAAATCACTACAATATTGTAAAGTGATTAGCCTCCAGTTAAAATTAATTAAAAAAAAAAAACAAAAACCTGTTGCTGTAGGTGGGAACAAGGATGAAGAGTTAATTCAAACTGAGACTAAAGTACCAAGCCTCGGAGCTTAGGACAGGGCCTTAAGTATGAATAAAAAATACAAATGATATGGATATTGCAAAAGCTGACTAAGTTGGAAGGATACATTGGTTAATTCCATTGATTCTGAGTTGATAATACACACTATTAACAAGACACATAAGACTCTCAAGACTGTGTAAAAGGCTGGTGGGGTGTGAACCTTTTGATTTGCTAATTTTACCAAACTGAGTGTACTACAGCAATATGAAGAGTCAAAATCACTCAAAAGTAGTTTATTATTTATAGAATTATCTTCCTACTCCCTTGAATCACTGCCTGACTTTAGTTGTAATAACATAACACAAAGTGATTATTCAAGTGTCACAAGTAACTGGGCAAATGAACATATGCATGTACAGGCAAAGAGACTGTTAAAGGCATTTATCATTGGAAGATATACAGTACCTAAATTAGTTGTTTTACTATTTTTTCATTCATTGGAATGCATCCTTTGATTTGACATTCCTATTTCACATTACTTCTATACTGTGCACCCAAACATAAAAATTGAGAGAATTAATGATGTTGTGACTGGTGCTGAGTTTGTTGATTTCTTTAATATATTTTATACAATGAACCATGATTAATTTTGAATTTTCTCTGAATTATTTCAAGCACATGATTCTGCGAGAGAGACATGTTTTGGAGGAGGATATCTTTGGGAGGACTGGTTTTTATTTGACCACATATGCAAAATAAATTGGAGTCTATTTATCTTGCTACTGTTTGTAATCTACAGTTTGTTATCTCAAAGTCATTGTTCTAAATCAAACAAGTTCAGAAAGAATAGAGATTTGAGAACTTAAAGAGCATTATCATGATATGCTTGATGACTTTATAGTATATTTCAATAGGAAAGAAAATTACTTAGGAAGAAATTTTTTTTTCTTCCTAATCTACCTTTATACTACAACGATAATAGAGACACTATGAACTTTATTCTATCTTGGTTCATTTGGAAAAATAAAAGTATATTAAAAAAAAGGTTCTAAGACAAATGTACTACTATTACTGCAGCCACAGCTATTAGTATTATTTATAATTGCTACTCCCTTCAAAAAGGAGCCCTTTGCCAAAGGAATCATAAGAGCTACCGATTTTCACTTTTGTAGAGAAGGATTTGTGGATATTAATGTCTCCTTTTGTCACATCTTTTTTATTTTATCCAGTAAAGTAGAGAGAACAGCTAAACTAGGCAGAACAAATAGAAGCTCTTTGACTTGTATGACAGAAAATTCCCCCAGGTGGAAGCTTCAAACAGCTATAATAAATCTTGATTTAGAGAAGTGTATTTCATAATAGATGATATTTCATTTCCCTAAACCACTGTATTGCACACGCCTATGAGAGACAAGCAAGAAACATGCATTTCTTATCGACTGATGAAAATAGGACTGATAGTTACTTAGAATTTGAAAAAAAAAAAGTGTGCCAAATTTTGAAATTAAAATAAGCTATAAATTGTATTTAGTATTAGTACCTACATTATCGGGTGTTTTGGAGATCAAAAGAGAATCTCTATGAGGCTCTCATCACCATCAGCATCTCACTGTAGCTATTCCACCAAACTGCCACCAGTGTTACTTCCATTACTACTCACATAGCTCAAGCAACATAATATACTAACTATAAGTATTTATATTGACATTTCAATGACTTTCATTATATTAGAAGTCATTATTTAATCAGGGGGCAGTAGGACAGAACTGAGCCCACATGCACACATTCAATTAGAAATCACTTTTTCCTACTCATTTTCACACATGAAGGTGATTTACCATATATTAGAATTAGTGGTACAGTCATCATAAACCTGGGGCTTCCCTGGTAGCTCACTGGTAAAGAATCCACTTGCCAGTGCAGGAGACAAGTTCAATTCCTGGGTTATGAAGATCACCTGGAGAAGGAAAATGGCTACCCACTCCAGTATGCTTGCCTGGGAAATCCCATGAAGAGAGGGGCCTGGTGGGATACCAGGGGGGCCACGAAAGAGTTAAAAAAAAAAAGTGTGCCAAATTTTGAAATTAAAATAAGCTATAAATTGTATTTAGTATTAGTACCTACATTATCGGGTGTTTTGGAGATCAAAAGAGAATCTCTATGAGGCTCTCATCACCATCAGCATCTCACTGTAGCTATTCCACCAAACTGCCACCAGTGTTACTTCCATTACTACTCACATAGCTCAAGCAACATAATATACTAACTATAAGTATTTATATTGACATTTCAATGACTTTCATTATATTAGAAGTCATTATTTAATCAGGGGGCAGTAGGACAGAACTGAGCCCACATGCACACATTCAATTAGAAATCACTTTTTCCTACTCATTTTCACACATGAAGGTGATTTACCATATATTAGAATTAGTGGTACAGTCATCATAAACCTGGGGCTTCCCTGGTAGCTCACTGGTAAAGAATCCACTTGCCAGTGCAGGAGACAAGTTCAATTCCTGGGTTATGAAGATCACCTGGAGAAGGAAAATGGCTACCCACTCCAGTATGCTTGCCTGGGAAATCCCATGAAGAGAGGGGCCTGGTGGGATACCAGGGGGGCCACGAAAGAGTTAGCAGCTAGAAAACAACAACATCATAAACCTATTTGATAATTTCTAACAGATAAAACCCAACTTTAATTAGCTGAGTCTTCATTCTAAACTTTCCATTCTAGTTTTTTTTTAAACAAACTATATTTAATCCCAGGAAGAGTTCTCAGTTTATTTCATGAAGATATGCCATCATCAAGTTAGACTATAATGTAGATGGGGGTTTGGAGAAGCTCTTCACGTAGCCATAGAGGGGCTGGACTGGAGAGAATACAGTGTGAACAGAAAGAATAGAAGCTTTCTGGAGTCATCCAGGAATAAAATGAGGTGAATGTGTTCATATTTACAAATAATGCAACATGAAATGAAAAAGAGAGTAATACCCAACTTAGGTGGAAATGAATTTTTGGCTGTCCTAGTTATTCAAAACAAAGTTGTGAATCTGTACCTTTTGAAAAAAAAAATATCCATAAGCATATGCAATGGAAAACAACCCTCAACTGCTACTCAGGGTCTATCTATTTTTCCTTTGTATACAAATTATACAATTTACCCCAGGTTGTAAAAAAAAAAAAAAAAGTGTTTTAAGATGAAGGAGAATAAAAAATCTATCAAAGCAGAAAAGCTGGTAGAAAAGCAAAGATTTAATATCCTGAATGTGGGGAAAATATGACCCAAAGCATGACAATACCTCTAGGGACTATCTTAATCTCACATCATCATTAAGATGAGTTTGGTTATATTTATAACTCAACAAGAGGGAAAATGTGTTTTCTCCAGAATTCTTAAGAGCTACAGATGGTCAATAGCAAAGTGAGGCTGAATCCCAAGAGCAAAGCAGGATAGGGGTGGGGAGGAAAACAACCATGTTTTCTAGAGGACTGCCAGGAATAGGAAGGCAGCATCAGGAGGACTTGGGAGGAGACAGAGGGAACCAGAGGGCCTAGGAGTTGAAATAATGCCACGGACACCGCCTGAACAGTCATCCCTTCCTAGCTATAACCAGGATCAAGGTTCAGAACAATGTCTATCTATATTTCTGAAAGGCAGAGAAGTTTTCAATGACATCAATATTCTGACTAATAAGAAAAACCTGTTTTGAATATGCATTAATGTTTAAAACTTCTGTCACTGTAGAGAGAATAGCTTAACAGTTCTAAGAACCAACTTTGGAGCCAGGTGGATCTATGTTTAAGTCCCTATTTCATCTGGGTTGTATTTTTGACAACGTAGTTAATTAACCTCTCAGAGTCTTTTTTCATAATAGCAATAGCAATACCCACTTCATTTAGCTTGTTAGAAAGATGAAATAACATATCTAAAGTTGTATTAGTTATTGATTGCTGTGCAATGAATTACCCCAAAGCTTAGTGGCTAAAATCAACAAACATTTATCGTGTTACAGTGACTAAATCCAGCCTACCCTTGAAAGAAGAGATTATACAAGGCAAGAATTCCAGAAGATAGGCTCATTGGACCTTGTCTTGGAAGCTGTCTGTCACATTTGTGTTTAGCAAAGTGCTAGCACGTAATGGGGAAGGAAATGGCAACTCGCTCCAGTATTCTTATCTGGAGAATCCCAGGGACAGAGGAGTCTAGTGGGCTGCTGTCTATGGTGTCGCACAGAGTCGGACACAACTGAAGCGACTTAGCAGCAGCAGCAGCAGCACATAATATATGCTTAATATATGCTGCTGTTGCTGTCACTTTAGTCATGTCCGACTCTGTGTGACCTCATAGACGGCAGCCCACCAGGCTCCCCTGTCCCTGGGATTCTCCAGGCAAGAACACTGGAGTGGGTTGCCATTTCCTTCTCCAATGCATGAAGTGAAAAGTGAAAGTGAAGTCGCTCAGTCGTGTCCAACTCTTCCTGACCCCGTGGACTGCAGCCTACCAGGCTCCTCCGTCCATGGGATTTTCCAGGCAAGAGTACTGGAGTGGGGTACCATTGCCTTCTCCTTAATATATGCTAGTGCCTATGATTAGTATCTTTTGGAAAACTCAGAAAATAGCTCTTTATTTATGGTTAGTGGATAAATGAGGTACTATTTGTGCTCAATCTTCAAAAAATATCCTAAAAAACAAATAAAATGGGATATGCCCAAACATGAAATTCAGGTCACCAAGTCCTTAATCTAGTAAGTTATATCTGAACACACAGTATTAAAAATCATTATAACAGGCAAACGGGGAGATAGTTAGAAGCAAAAGACCATGAGGAAAGTTAGCCTCATCTATCCACTCTGAAGACTTGTGAAAGTGGTGACTTGCTTTCACTATGACCACCAGAGTCTTCTATTCTGCAACTGAGGACACTGGAATTAAGTCGTCTTGCTATCCTTCACTACAGTGAGTCAAAGGGTGATATTGGGAAAAGAAAAATAAGTACCCATCACCTCAGAAATTAGCAGGATAGCTAGACAATGATTTTTCTAAGTGGAATCAGTTTTCCTTCAAACTATGTGAATATGAGTAGCAGGAAAAGAAGGAGGAATTAAAAGAATTTGATGGGCTAAATTCTTCACTGAAAGAGCTGTCTCTCTAGCTTTTGCCAAGAAAATATGAAAGGTGTCAAAACAGGTCATGACCACTGCTATAAACAGGAGCAGCCTCAGATGAGCACAATCTTGGATACTGTGGTGGCCCTAAAACTGACAAGCTCAAATCCATTACAGTTGAATGAATGTATCTTCACCCCTAACCCGCCCACCAGCAAACTGTCCTAAGACAGCTGCTAACTTAAAGAAAGAATTAATTATAAGTGACTTTGTGACAGATGCCCTGCATTTGGACTCCAGCTGAAAAAGTCACTCTCTGCTCTGGGCATGATGCTGGTGTTCTACAGATTTCGCTACAACCATGCAGTGCTACTTGGTGGGTGGCTTGCTTGCAACCTGTCTGGGCAAACCACTGTGACTTAGCCTAGTTTTCTGACTTCCCCAGCTTGCTGTCCCTCTTGTTGGCCTTATCCTGTGTTTCCTGTGGCTAAAACACAGTTTTATTTGTCACAGTCTGTCAAGACACACAGGAGAAAGGGAGATCCAGTTCAGAGAAATTTTCCTGTCCTTCCTTTCATTTGTAAGCCAGACAAGGTACTTTGGATGGAAAGCACTGACCCTACAAAGAGAGTACTCACACTCTGGGACTAGTCTCTGCCTCAGTAATTCACAGCTACTATGTCAGTCACTCCTCCCAGCTCCCTGCAAACCATCTGATTCCTTACACTGGAGGAGAAACCTAGAATGCTTTAAGTCTTTATTTTTAAGGTAATACTTTTTCATTAAAAAAAAGTTGAAAACACATTACACTTTTAAGAAAAAAATAAACAACAGGAATACAGTTTCTAGTCTTTTAGATGAATTATTTTAAAGGTTCTCCATGTCCTATATTTGGGAAGTCCTTGATATATATCAGACATAGAGAAAAAATGTGTTCCTTATTTTTATACCTTGTCTGCTGGGGTAAATGTTGGCCAGTGATATTTATTTATATTTTTCATTTTGATTAGCATATTCTGAAGTTCAAACCAGCTATTTTGAACCCTGAATTCCAGATATGCCATATAAGATAAGAATTTATTTTTTTCTTTATAGAAATTAAGCTTCACTCATTGACAAATTTGGAAATTATTAGGGTGCTTGAGAAAACCTGCCTCCCTTTTTACCTACTTAAATCAGAATTTTTAAATATGCTTGATGCTACAAATGTTACTCTTATACCATATGTTTTGTCCACCAAACTTCCTGAACCTTATCAATTCTCTTTCATAGATTTTGTGTTTCAGATTGCCAGACTAACTGTGTAATCATTACATTCAATAATCATGATTTACAATATATAACACAAAGACAGTTATTTCTATCTCTTAAAGTACACGCTATGGGCTAGATCTTTCCTGGCAGGCCCACTGACATTTTCTGGTGCTTCTTAGATAATAAAAACTCTATGGTCAAGTCTCCCAATACAGTTGCAGGAGAGTCATTATTTACACTTACAGAATGGTCAAAATTCAATCTTGCTTTAAAGTTAGAATAATACTTCCTTTGAAACTTTTGCATCATAATTTTGTACTTCACTGTGAAATATGGCATTTCCTCAGTGCTTTGACCAAAACTTCAATGACAACATCCTTGTCATACATACTCCTTTCTCTTCTTTTTCTCGGAACTTTTAGCAGTTATATTAGAATCCCCCCAATATTATCCATTAGTGTATTTTACACCTGTTCTCTATGTCACATGCAAAACAAACCAAATCTCATGTGTCTACAGATTTATTTTGTTTGATTTTCAGAGAAAAAAAAACCACTTTATTTTTGTTTTACTTTCTACTTACCATGAATACGTCATATGCTTTTCCCAATGGAGAGAACCAAAGACCTAAATTCCATCTGCAGGGCCCCTATGGAGACCCAGAGAAGACGATGTTGTCTTAGTAAAGCCCCACCATGTTAATATTAAGACTGTTGGAGCTACTCCAGTCCACCTGTTTTGCTTCTCTATCCCTTCAGTATTCTTGTTATCCTCCTGTCTACATTACCTCACCCTGGTAAGACATCCTGATTTTCCATCACTTTGCTCCTCAGCTCCTATCCTCTGCTATGAATGTACTCTCCCTGCCAATTTCCCACCACTGTTTTATTCATCCTAGTTCTGCTCATCAGTATACCTAGCACCAAAATCCATGAGCTTTATATAAATGAAAGTTCATCCAAATCTACATTCTAATGTGTGAAAACTCCTTTGCTCCCCATTTTTTTGCTCATATTTTAACAGAAATTACATAATACATAGAAATCATACATCTTACTGGCCATTCTGGTAAAAGTTTACCCCTCTCTGACTTTCAATTCAGAGCAGACAAGACAATAAAAGGTATCAGCCATTTCTGAACTTTTCATTTCAATTGGATCACTAGCAACACTTTCCACATTGATATTCAGAGGACAATTATAGGTCATGCGTGTCATAACCATGCTTTGGAGCATAGCCCTCCTACATGTTATTTATGTCACACCTATGGAATCTATTCCCTGTCTTCATGAAGTGAGTGAAGTGAAGTCGCTCAGTCCTGTCTGACTCTTTGCAACCCCATGGACTGCAGCCTACCAGGCTCCTCTGTCCATGGGATTTTCCAGGCAATAGTGCTGGAGTGGATTGCCATTTCCTTCTCCAGGGGATCTTCCCAACCCAGGGATCGAACCGGGGTCCCCCGCATTGTAGACAGACGCTTTACCGTCTGAGCCACCAGGGAAGACTATCTCTGGTGAAACTATCCCTGAGTTTCTTCATGAAACCCAGCCTTAAATCATTCATCTCCTTAACTTAGTGAAGTGAAGTCACTCAGTCGTATCCGACTCTTTGCGACCCCATGGATGGTAGCCTATCAGGCTCCTCCCTCCATGGGATTCTCCAGGCAAGAGGACTGGAGTGGGTTGCCATTTCCTTCTCCTTAACTTATGATATGTTTTTTTTTTTTTCTTTAACTTGTGCCCCAAAGTAGAAATATAAGAATTTTCTAGGCAATCAGGAAGATCTGATTTGTCCTCTATCCCAGTAGACCAATATCATTTTTATGCTGCTAAAATGCAACTCTTTTTATGTAACCCCTTCCCTAAGTACCTTTAGTGGCTTGCCTTTACCTACAAGAGCAGAATGACAGTTTGGAGTTGAGCTCCTGAACCACAGAGACCAGAATATACTGAAGATAAGACTACAGGATTTGGCAAATAAAAAGAGAGGACTTTATCTGGCAACTTTAACTGAAGGCTAACCAGCTGCAACAGTGAGAACACACTACACCCACATCATACAAATACTATGGCTGTTACTCTTTACAATTCTAAACAAGGAGTACAGAATGGACACTGACCAATCAGAATGGCTGCAGATGATTACCAAGTGATGAGGCTGAATCAATGCATCTTTATAACACATCTGCTTCACATGCATACTATGTTCCTCAAAAGAAGTACCAGTCCTTTTCTTTATCTTTCCAAATATTTCCCATGTTTTAAAGATTTCTAAATGTTAACTTCCTCTCTAAAATCTTTCTGAACTAGCTGAAGCAGTTTGAATTTGGTATCAAAGATCAAATTCATAGCTTCCTTCTCTGAATTTCCCTAGCAAGCACTGCTTATGTAACTCATTAAGAGATATGCTCCTGGTGGGAGGCAACCCTCCATAGATCTTTTGCATTTATGCCTATCTTATAAGAAGAGGCACTGACTGGTCTTTGTTATGGACTATCCTTTCAACGATGATTATACAGCAAACTGCTTTGGAAAATAGATAGGGTGTCTCTCTGAAGCAAACAGCAGGCGTGCTTACAGCCTCTTATAAAAAAGAAAACTCAGGTTGCCTAAACATATTATTTCTTTCCTATATCAAAACACAATGAGTGTGTGAACACTCACCTGGCCCATTTGTATCACTTCTTTGGGACTTAGAGGCAAAGGGGAACTGATTCAAATATGCCCATGTAACTTTCATGCCCATGTAAGTTTCATGCCTATGTAACTTTCTGTTCTGTAAGTAATGAAATCTGGTTCTCTGACCTAAGGGTCTTGTGTCTTCTGCCAGTATCCAGGAAACTAACTATGCCAAGGCAACTTGTAAGCTTTTAAGTATGGAAAAGTCTCAAACCCTTCACAGCTGTTGACACTACTTTGTCATTTAAATATTTCACACAGGTAAATCTAATATCTCCAACCAGATCATGCTTAGTAGATTCCACCTTTCATTCAGTACCTAGCACTTCACGTAGTAACAGCTCCACACAAGATCTCATTGAATGATACTTCCATGAATTTTGAGAGACAAAGATTTAAAAGGGAGATGTTATAGAAGATGTTTAGCAAAGATTATAAACAAGGAAGGATATCTTATTGAGAAATTGGACATTGGCTTAAAGTTAAGGATACAGTTAAACTCAGAATGCTAGGGGCTTCCCAGGTGACTCAGCAGTAAATTATCTGCTTGTAATGCGGGAGACACAGAAGAACGTGGGCTCAATCCTTGGGTCAGGAAGATCCTCTGAAGGAGGAAATGGCAACCCACTCCAGTATTCTTCCCTGGAAAATTCCATGGACAGAGGAGTCTGAGGAGTTGCAAAGAGTCGGACTCCTGGGCAACTGAGCAGAATGCTAGGGAAAGATTCAGGCAAAGCGAAAAACTGATTTCTAAATCTGTGTTGCATGTTAGCTACTGCCTCATTTGCAAAGAGCCTACGCCACAGTCACCCTTGCCATCTCCTACGAATTACTGACTTTTCTTCTATGCCTACTTGATGGCATTAAGGATGCCACAGCCGCAGTGATCATTCAGGTGGACTGCAGGAGTTAGGAAAGCACCAACAGTGAGCTCCTTTAAGCCTTGAACTGAGGCAGGGGGGTTGGGGGGTCAGCAGTCATCTGGCTGTGGACCTCCAAATAGCTACAGGCCATTCTGGCTTTAGCGATAAGCCCGTGTAATGACCCTGCTCAGGAGCTACAGTGCAACACTGCTGTCAAGTCGACAGTCAAGCACCAGAGCACGGTGCTACATGAAAACAGAAACATTCATTTGAAAATATGCACATTTTACAATAGCCTGACATTAGACTGGCCTCAAGCTACCTGTATTTATCTAGAAAGAGAAATTTGTAGTGTTGCTCATCCTAGAAGCTCAGGTAAAAGTGTTTATATTATAACTGAATTGACCTCTCCAGCATTCCACAGGTGATATGTGGTAAAATATATAACCTCTGTCATTAAAGAAGGCCAATGGAATAATATTTGATTTTGAAGCAGTAATTTAGAAAATCAAAACCTTTCTTGACCTGAAGTATTAAATTCCAAATAGACAATGATTATGAACTAAATGACAAAATTTTTCTAGCCTCTTTTCACTGACTTTTAACATTTTCAGAGGACAACTTTGGGCGCCCTCATGCTGAGTCTCATCACCCATCAGAAGACTTGAATTGAAAACATCTGACAGATTGAGCTGGCTTATAAATTCATTTTAATCATGTTCAAATATTCACATCAAGGCTCTGAGTCTGATAAGTGGGCTTTTTTAATAAGCATATTATAAGCCAGCAGGAGTCATCTTCCTAGTTACATTTTCATGCAAAAATTAGATATTAGGAGATTCCTAGGTCAGTGTAATCAATGGCAATTTAAACTTTTTCTTAAGAATTACCAGCTTCTAGAAATGGGCTATTAGGACTTCCAAATGGGGTAGAAAATGGCAGGAACAAAAAGCAGTGTATTATGATGTTTTTCTGATATTCTCAAACCTCTTTTCCTAATGCCTAAAACTAAAGCATAAATATCCATAAATAAAAGGTAGTTAAGTAACAGGTTTATAAAACACATATTCTACAAGTTTTCTACAAGCTTTTATTTCCCTACAAGTTTTTTTTCCTACAGCTTTTTCTTTTTCCTTTCCCTTCAACAAGACCTAAACTTGGATATCAACAAAGTTTATCTTGCCCACTTCCTCCCTAGCCTAAGTCCTATGTTCAACCCCAAGCTTCTTGCTGGCTGTCAGGCTCCACAAGTTGCTCTTGGTCCCACGGTCCAGGTCTCTCTGCTCTCTGTCCCCGGCCTCAGGCTTCTAGAGTGCGCACGTGTGCGCTCCGTCCCCGGCCTCAGGCTTCTAGAGTGTGCACGTGTGCGCTCCGCCCCGGCCTCAGGCTTCTAGAGTGCACGTGTGCGCTCCGTCCCCGGCCTCAGGCTTCTAGAGTGTGCACGTGTGCGCTCCGTCCCCGGCCTCAGGCTTCTAGAGTGTGCACGTGTGCGCTCCGTCCCCGGCCTCAGGCTTCTAGAGTGTGCACGTGTGCGCTCCGTCCCCGGCCTCAGGCTTCTAGAGTGTGCACGTGTGCGCTCCGTCCCCGGCCTCAGGCTTCTAGAGTGTGCACGTGTGCGCTCCGTCCCCGGCCTCAGGCTTCTAGAGTGTGCACGTGTGCGCTCCGTCCCCGGCCTCAGGCTTCTAGAGTGTGCACGTGTGCGCTCCGTCCCCGGCCTCAGGCTTCTAGAGTGTGCACGTGTGCGCTCCGTCCCCGGCCTCAGGCTTCTAGAGTGTGCACGTGTGCGCTCCGTCCCCGGCCTCAGGCTTCTAGAGTGTGCACGTGTGCGCTCCGTCCCCGGCCTCAGGCTTCTAGAGTGTGCACGTGTGCGCTCCGTCCCCGGCCTCAGGCTTCTAGAGTGTGCACGTGTGCGCTCCGTCCCCGGCCTCAGGCTTCTAGAGTGTGCACGTGTGTGCTCCGTCCCCGGCCTCAGGCTTCTAGAGGGCGCACGTGTGCGCTCTCTTGTGTCTGACTCTTGCAACCCCGAGGACTGCAGCCGCCAGGCTCCTCTGTCCATGGGATTTCCCAGGCAAGAATACTGGAGCAGGTTGCCATTTCCTTCTCCAGAGGGTCTTCCTGACCCAGGGATTGAACCTACATCTCTCAAGTCTCCTGCATTGGCAATTAGGTTCTTTACCACTAGTGCCACGTGTAGCCACACCCAATGACTTACAGTGCCATGGAAAAGGGAAACGTCAACCATTTCACACATTATTCTTGAGTCTAAAAAAGTGCACCTCATCCCAGGCTTCCTGATTTCCTTAACACCAGAAGGTTATTCTAAAAGTCACCTAATACAGTCTCTGGTGTGTATGTTCAATCAGTGGTTTTTTTAATTGAACTAAACTAATTGTGACAATATTTGGCAGAGTTGGGGAAAGAAGGCATTCTGGTTCTCACACATTATTACACTATACCCAGACATAGGGCCTGATCGCAACTAACTGATCAATCTTGAATAGAGAGAGAGAGACACTATATATGGCTGAGTACAAATATCAGCTGAAAAAAATGACTTAATAATTCATTGTGTGAGCAAATTTGAGCCACTTGATATTCATTATCAATCCCTCAACTCAGATACTGGGGAAGGCAATGGCACCCCACCCCAGTACTCTTGCCTGGAAAATCCAATGGACGGAGTAGCCTGGTGGGCTGCAGTCCATGGGGTCGCTAACAGTCGGACAGACTGAGCGACTTCACTTTCACTTTTCTCTCTCATGCATTGGAGAAGGAAATGGCAACCCACTCCAGTATTCTTGCCTGGAGAATCCCAGGAATGGGGGAGCCTGGTGGGCTGCCGTCTATGGGGTCACACAGAGTCGGACACGACTGAAGTGACTTAGCTGCAGCAGAAGCAGCAGCAGCAGCAACTCAGATACAAAGCATAATGATAAGCATAAAACCAGACAACTTCAAGCACTTACCACACACTATATATTATGGGCACCATGTTATCTAGGCTGTATCTGCATTGGGTTGTACAACATATATCAGTTAGGGCATTTTAATTATTACTGTGGAATAAATGGTCCTGAAATACCAGTGATTAATAACAGCAAAGATCTACTTTTGTGTCACGCTGTAGCCAGCTGAAGCTTACAGAGCACTATGTCAAGACTTGCTTCTATGATCCCCAAAAGAGTGCACGGTTTACAGCAACTTAGGGTTTGTAAAGGTGTCTTCTTGGAAAACACACGCATCACTTAGACTCACATTTTATAGGCCAAGCAGATATTGACTTCAAATATGTCCAGAAGAAGAACCTAGGGTATTATTAACAACCTTAATGATATCAACTTAATATCTGAGCCTCAAAAGACTTTGGAGTTTATCTTGTAATATCCTGTCATTTCACAGATGTGGGATGGAGACCCAGAGAGATGAAAGTCACATAGTCATTCAATGTCATAGCCAGAAGACAGATCCTGGAATCCTAAGACTTCCTGTTACACACACACACACACACACACACACACACACACGAACACACACACAATTTTCTATGTCTTTAATTTTATTTTTTTAAATAATTTATTTTTTAATTGAAGATAATTGCTTTACAGAATTTTGCTCAGTTCAGTCAGTCAGTCATGTCCAACTCTTTGTGACCCCATGGACTGCAGCATGCCAGGCCTCCCTGTCCATCACCAACCCCCAGAGCTTACTCAAACTCATGTCCATAGAGTCAGTGATGCCATCCAACCATCTCATCCTCTGTCATCCCCTTCTCTTCAAGCCTGCAATCTTTCCCAATCTTTCTCTTCTACAGTGAGTCACTTCTTCACATCAGGTGGCCAAAGTATTGGAGTTTTAGCTTCTGCATCAGCCCTTCCAGTGAATATTCACAACTGATTTCCTTTAGGATGGACTGGTTGGATCTCCTTGCAGTCCGAGGGACTCTCAAGAGTCTTCTCCAACATCACAGTTCAAAAGCATCAGTTCTTCGGCACTCAGCTTTCTTCATAGTCCAACTCTCCCATCCATACATGACTACTGGAAAAACCATAGCTTTGACTAGATGGACCTTTGTTAGCAAAGTAATGTCTCTGCTTTTTAATATGCTGTCTAGGTTGATCATAGCTCTTCTTCCAAGGAGCAAGTATTTTTTAATTTCATAGCTGCAGTCACCATCTGCAGTGATTTTGGAGCCCCAAAAAATAAAGTCTCTCACTGTTTCCATTGTTTCCCCATCTATTTGCCATGAAGTGATGGGACAGGATGCCGTGATCATAGTTTCCTGAATGTTGAGTTTTAAGCCAACTTTTTCACTCCCCTCTTTCACTTTCATCAAGAGGCTCTTTAGCTCTTCTTCACTTTCTGCCATAAGGGTGGTGTCATCTGCATATTTGAGGTTATTGATATTTCTCCCGGCAATCTTGATTCCAGCTTGTGTTTCTTCCAGTCCAACGTTTCTCATGATGTACTCTGCATATAAGTTAAATAAGCAGGGTGACAATATACAGCCTTGATGTACTCCTTTCCAGATTTGGAACCAGTCTGTTGTTTCATGTCCATATCTAACTGTTGATCTTCACCTGCATATAGATTTCTCAGGAGGTAGGTCAGGTGGTCTGGTATTCCCATCTCTTTCAGTATTTTCTACTGAAAGTTTGTTGTGATCCACACAGACAAAGGCTTTGGCATAGTCAATAAAGCAGAAGTAGATTTTTTTCTGGAGCTCTCTTGCTTTTTCAATGATCCAACGAATGTTGGCAATTTGATCTCTTTTTCTTCTGCCTTTTCTAAATCCAGTTTGAACATCTGAACGTTCACAATTCATGTACTGTTTAAGCCTGGCTGGGAGAATTTTGAGCATCAGGAAGCTTCCATAAGCCTCTTGTCCTTTTCCATCAGAGGGAAGACAGAAGGAAAACCACAGTCACAGAAAACTAACCAAACTGATCACATGGACCACAGCCTTGTCTGACTCAATGAAACTATGAGTCATGCCATGTAGGGCCACCCAAGATGGACGGGTCATGGTGGAGAGTTCTGACAAAACGTGGTCTACTGGAGAAGGGACTGGCAAACCACTTCAGTATCCTTGCCCTTGGGAACCCCATGAACAGCATGAAAAGGCAAAAAGATAGGACACTGAAAAATGAACTCCCCAGGTCGGAAGGTGCCTAATATACTACTGGAGATCAGTGGAGAAATAACTCCAGAAAGAATGAAGGGATGGAGCCAAAGCAAAAACAACACCTAGTTGTGGATGTGACTGGTGATGGAAGTAAAGTCTGATGATGTAAAAAGTAATATTGCATAGGAACCTGGAATGAGTCCATGAGTCAAGGCAAATTGGAAGTGGTCAAATAGGAGATGGCAAGAGTGAACATTGACATTTTAGAAATCAGTGAACTGAAATGTACTGGAATGGTTGAATTTAACTCAGATGACCATTATATCTACTACTGTGGGCAAAAATCCCTTAGAAGAAATGGAATAGCCATCATAGTCAACAAAAGAGTCTGAAATGCAGTACTTGGATGCAGTCTCAAAAATGACAGAATAATCTCTATTTCCAAGGCAAACCATTCAATATCACAGTAATCCAAGTCTGTGCCCCAAGCAGTAATGCTGAAGAAGATGAAGTTGAACGGTTCTTTGAAGACCTACAAGACCTTCTAGAACTAACACCCCCCAAAAAAGATGTCCTTTTCATTATAGGGGACTGGAATGCAAAAGTAGGAAATCAAGAAATACCCGGAGTAACGGGCAAATTGGGCCCTGGAGTACAAAACAAAGCAGGTCAAAGGCTAATAGAGTTTTGCCAAGAGAATGCACTGGTTATAGCAAACACCCTCCTCAAACAACACAAGAGAAAAAACTCTACACATGTACGTCACCAGATGGTCAATATTGAAATCAAATTGATTATATATTCTTTGCAGCCAAAGTTGGAGACGCTCTACACAGTCAGCAAAAAACAAGACCAGGAGCTGACTGTGGCTCAGATCATGAACTCCTTTTACAAAATTTAGACTTATATTGAGAAAAGTAGGGAAAACCAGTAGACCATTCAGGTATGACCTAAATCAAATCTCTTACAATTATACAGTGGAAGTGAGAAATAGATTCAAGGGATTAGATCTGATAGACAGAGTGCCTGAAGAACTCTGGATGGAGGTTCATGACACTGTACAGGCAGAAGTCATCAAGACCATCCCCAAGAAAAAGAAATGCAAAAAAGCAAAATGGTTGTCTGAGGAGGCCTTGCAAATAGCTGAAAAAAGAAGAGAAGCTAAAGGCAAAGGAGAAAAGGAAAGATGTACCCATTTGAATGCAGAGTTCCAAATATAGCAAGGAGAGATAAGAAAGCCTTCCTCAGTGATCAATGCAAAGAAATAGAGGAAGACAATAGAATGGGAAAGATTAGAGATCTCTTCAAGAAAATTAGAGATACCAAGGGAACATTTCATGCAAAGATATGGACAGAAATGGTATAGACCTAAGAGAACCAAAAGATATTAAGAGGAGGTGGCAAGAACACACAGAAGAACTGTACAAAAAAAGATCTTCATGACCACATAACTACGATGGTGTGATCATTCACCTAGAGCCAGACGTCCTGGAATGCGAAGTCAAGTGGGCCTTAGGAAGCAGCACTATGAGCAAAGCGAGTGGAGGCGATGGAATTCCAGTGGAGCTATTTCAAATCCTAAAAGATGATGCTGTGAAAGTGCTGCACTCAATATGCCAGCAAATTTAGAAAACTCAGCAGTGGTTACAGGACTGGAAAAGGTCAGTTTTCATTTCAATCCCAAAGAAAGGCAATGCCAAAGAATGTACAAACTACCGCACAATTGTACTCATCTCACGTTAGCAAAGTAATGCTCAAAATTCTCCAAGCTAGGCTTCAACAGAATTTTGTTGGTTTCTGTCAAACATCAACATGAATCAGACATATGTATACGTATGTCCCCTCCCTCTTAAACCTCCCTTCTTAGTTCTTTAATTTTGTATCTGTATGAGATGATGGATGTTTACCAAACTTATTGTGATTATCATTTCATGATGTATCATTTCATACATCATTTCATTTATATGTCAAATCATTATGCTGTATCCCTTAAACTTGTATAGTGTTGTATCTCAATTATATATCAATAAAACCAGAGGAATAAAAAGAGAGAGAGAAAGAAAGAAAAAGAAAAAAAAAGCTTAGACTCAGATATAGGATTTTCACACTAAAGCAATCAAACTATTGTAGGAAATTTGTCTTTGCAAAGAAGCAGATAAGGCAATATTTGGTAAAAGGGTTGTTTTGCTATTTCATTTAGTTCAAAGAAAGTTGTATTGTACCGTATGCTTTAGTTTAGTTCTTTCTTCCCAGATATTTACATATGATAACATTTAGAAAGTTCTTTAAATGACAACAAAGAACTAATTGAAAGTAACTGGACTGCCTGATAGCTAATACAATAAGTCAAAACTATAATGATAGCAACATATATTGCACACTGTCTATGTACCAGGCACCATTCTGACATTTAATAGGTACTAGTTCCTATAATCCCCAGAAAAGCCTTTTGGGGTATGCACTAATACTTTCCTCACTTGACTGATGTACCTGAGGAACCAAGAGGTTAAATAACTTGCCCATGGCCACAAAGATATTAAACAGCAGATCTGAGATTTGAACTTGGACATTCTGGCCACGTAGTCTGCACTCAGTCTCTGCCATCCTACATCCCTGCACTACACGTGAGGACTTCATTAATCCGGTGATCTAGTGGAAAATCCAATGGACGGAGTAGCCTGGTGGGCTGCAGTCCATGGGGTCGCTAACAGTCGGACAGACTGAGTGACTTCACTTTCACTTTTCTCTTTCATGCATTGGAGAAGGAAATGACAACCCACTCCAGTATTCTTGCCTGGAGAATCCCAGGGATGGGGGAGCCTGGTGGGCTGCCGTCTATGGGGTCACACAGAGTCGGACACGTCTCTTATACACATCTCCTTTTACAAAATTTAGACTTATATTGAGAAAAGTAGGGAAAACCAGTAGACCATTCAGGTATGACCTAAATCAAATCTCTTACAATTATACAGTGGAAGTGAGAAATAGATTCAAGGGATTAGATCTGATAGACAGAGTGCCTGAAGAACTCTGGATGGAGGTTCATGACACTGTACAGGCAGAAGTCATCAAGACCATCCCCAAGAAAAAGAAATGCAAAAAAGCAAAATGGTTGTCTGAGGAGGCCTTGCAAATAGCTGAAAAAAGAAGAGAAGCTAAAGGCAAAGGAGAAAAGGAAAGATGTACCCATTTGAATGCAGAGTTCCAAATATAGCAAGGAGAGATAAGAAAGCCTTCCTCAGTGATCAATGCAAAGAAATAGAGGAAGACAATAGAATGGGAAAGATTAGAGATCTCTTCAAGAAAATTAGAGATACCAAGGGAACATTTCATGCAAAGATATGGACAGAAATGGTATAGACCTAAGAGAACCAAAAGATATTAAGAGGAGGTGGCAAGAACACACAGAAGAACTGTACAAAAAAAGATCTTCATGACCACATAACTACGATGGTGTGATCATTCACCTAGAGCCAGACGTCCTGGAATGCGAAGTCAAGTGGGCCTTAGGAAGCAGCACTATGAGCAAAGCGAGTGGAGGCGATGGAATTCCAGTGGAGCTATTTCAAATCCTAAAAGATGATGCTGTGAAAGTGCTGCACTCAATATGCCAGCAAATTTAGAAAACTCAGCAGTGGTTACAGGACTGGAAAAGGTCAGTTTTCATTTCAATCCCAAAGAAAGGCAATGCCAAAGAATGTACAAACTACCGCACAATTGTACTCATCTCACGTTAGCAAAGTAATGCTCAAAATTCTCCAAGCTAGGCTTCAACAGAATTTTGTTGGTTTCTGTCAAACATCAACATGAATCAGACATATGTATACGTATGTCCCCTCCCTCTTAAACCTCCCTTCTTAGTTCTTTAATTTTGTATCTGTATGAGATGATGGATGTTTACCAAACTTATTGTGATTATCATTTCATGATGTATCATTTCATACATCATTTCATTTATATGTCAAATCATTATGCTGTATCCCTTAAACTTGTATAGTGTTGTATCTCAATTATATATCAATAAAACCAGAGGAATAAAAAGAGAGAGAGAAAGAAAGAAAAAGAAAAAAAAAGCTTAGACTCAGATATAGGATTTTCACACTAAAGCAATCAAACTATTGTAGGAAATTTGTCTTTGCAAAGAAGCAGATAAGGCAATATTTGGTAAAAGGGTTGTTTTGCTATTTCATTTAGTTCAAAGAAAGTTGTATTGTACCGTATGCTTTAGTTTAGTTCTTTCTTCCCAGATATTTACATATGATAACATTTAGAAAGTTCTTTAAATGACAACAAAGAACTAATTGAAAGTAACTGGACTGCCTGATAGCTAATACAATAAGTCAAAACTATAATGATAGCAACATATATTGCACACTGTCTATGTACCAGGCACCATTCTGACATTTAATAGGTACTAGTTCCTATAATCCCCAGAAAAGCCTTTTGGGGTATGCACTAATACTTTCCTCACTTGACTGATGTACCTGAGGAACCAAGAGGTTAAATAACTTGCCCATGGCCACAAAGATATTAAACAGCAGATCTGAGATTTGAACTTGGACATTCTGGCCACGTAGTCTGCACTCAGTCTCTGCCATCCTACATCCCTGCACTACACGTGAGGACTTCATTAATCCGGTGATCTAGTGGAAAATCCAATGGACGGAGTAGCCTGGTGGGCTGCAGTCCATGGGGTCGCTAACAGTCGGACAGACTGAGTGACTTCACTTTCACTTTTCTCTTTCATGCATTGGAGAAGGAAATGACAACCCACTCCAGTATTCTTGCCTGGAGAATCCCAGGGATGGGGGAGCCTGGTGGGCTGCCGTCTATGGGGTCACACAGAGTCGGACACGACTGAAGTGACTTAGCAGCAGCAGCAGCAGCAGCATGAAACAATACCCACAACAACTATATATAGTTGTATACAGTTAGTTAGACAAGGCCGTGGTCGTAGTGTGATTAGATTGACTAGTTTTCTGTGAGTATGGTTTCAGTGTGTCTGCCCTCTGATGCCCTCTTGCAACATCTACCATCTTACTTGGGTTTCTCTTACCTTGGGCGTGGGTTGTCTCTTCACGGCTGCTCCAGCAAAGCACAGCGGCTGCTCCTTACCTTGGATGAGGAGTATCTCCTTACCTCCGCAGTTCCTGACCTTCAA